>CAUYRT010059214.1:0-25070 GCA_963574885.1 Lepilemur ruficaudatus
GAGGGAATGCAACATTCCAGAAGAAAGCCGCTTTGGTGAGCCCTCAGAGAAACCAAGAATAGAGCCATTTGGATTAGAGGGTTGTCAGGATGGATAAGAGTAGTGATAGGAGGGTGGGAGGTGGACTCAGTTGGTAAGGCATGAGAAGGTCACAGCAAAGGCTGCAGGACTGGCTCACACTTTCAAGAATTTGACAGCAGGAGGAAAGAAGATAGTAGCACGCAGGGGTAAGATGTGAGGAAAAGGGCTTGTTTTCTTTTTAAAACAAAGGGGTGCTACTTAAATCTTTAGACAGAAATAAAGGAGCCATAGAGAGGGGCGAGTGAAAATGAGTAAGTAATGCCAAGCAGTAGCAGCAAAGTGGCAGAAATCAGAGAGGGGTGCAGTTCTAAACCGTTTTCTGTCCTTATCATAAAACAAACCAGAACACATGGAACTGCTATCCCTGCCAATGCCCATGCAGCTATTCTCTTAGAGAATAAGGCAAGGACCCATGAGGCAAAGTTTCTTCCTCCTCATCTGGGGAAGTGCTTGAATTTTATTCATACATCCTAATCCAGAAGGGGAAAATCACTGTTTTTAGAGAATAAAATAACTTCCATGAGTTATGGGGAGAAAAAGGGAGGAAACTTTGATAGTGAAGGAAAAAATTTGGATTGTAAAATATTAAGACTTTCTTCTTGTAAATACCATTTGCAGATTTCATAGCTTATGGCATATATGGGAGAGGGGAGGACATTTTTTGCATGTTTTTCCAAAAAGAAATAATTAAGTGCACTTAAGTACTTGAATGTTATTTCACCCACTCCATATGAGGCGAAAGCTTTAAGTAGAAGGGCAAAAATATTGATAGTGGTTAATGAGTGATGGTTGGCTTTGACTGCTATAGGCCTATATAGGGCAACCGCTATACAACGTTCAGCAATCTGCTCCACTGTCCTGTCCTCTCCTGTAAAGGTGGATGGGGGAGGGGGGTGGGGATGGTGCTGGGCACAGGATATCAGAAAGGATAAGGGGCCAGTGAAATGAAAAGGGAGCACAGAGGTAAAGGACAATTCAGTGTTCTCAGAGAATGAGCACATTCTCCCTCTTCTGTGGGATGAGCTGGGTACCATGTATGTCCCTGTGTATTAAAAATGGTCCCTGGGGTCCCACTGCTGTCACATTTCTGCACAGTCCTCAGACCCGGAAAAAAGTGTTGGAGGTTGTTAGCACATCTCCCACTGGAGATGAAACTGGGCTGAGCACCAACAAGAGAACACCAGAGGGGATTTGTCTCTCCATGCTTGGATAATGGCTATTCCCTGATGCCCAGGGAAGAATTAAGTTCAATATGTGCCTTGCACTATATTACACACTCAATCCTGAACAGCTGGGCTGTTAATACAATTTTTTTTAAAAAGAGAGAGCTGGCTGTTCTCTATCCATATATAATGTATGCATAATAAATCTCTCAATGAGGAGGTATAAAAATTTCTTTTTTCTGTACAGCCAAAGGAAGCAGAGCATTAGGCAAATGCAATGAGTCTCATTAACAGAGAAAACCAATGTGGAAAATCCAGGGGGACTTGTTCCACATTTCTATTAGGAATAGCAATTTTTTTACCTGAAATATGCTGGTAATATTCTCACTTGCAAAATCCAGTTTGCCTAAGGATTAATAAATATGCTTTTTCTTAATATTTAATGGGATATCCTCCATGTTCCAGGTGCTACATAAAAATAAAGCCACTTTTTTCTTTTCTTCACTTTATATCTGAGAAGATAAAATAGTAAAGCCATCACAAAATGATTTTCAAGGAAATGGAAATAATATCACATAAAACAGAGTTTTGTAAAATTCAATATTATGTATGAAATGCCTACTCTAAAATTTAGTAAAATGGAAAACTGGTGACAATAGACTAGTGTGAATACAAGAATTCTTACTGCAGTGTGGGGGTAGTGGTGAAGAACAAAATCAGTAGTGTCAGAACAAAGGCATTTTCCTCCTAGATTTTGCTTGTGAAGTGCTGTCCCCTCTGTGGAGTCCCCAGCCTCAGAGACAGTCACAGCGCTAAGCAAACTAGCCCACTGCATGAGTTAGTGGATAATAGATATAATGATGACTGACACTGGATAGAATCCAATGACAAAATGAAAGATACTCGCTAAAGATGATTTTCACCTAAAAATAGTTACCATTGAAATATTTTGTCACTATAGTTAAAATGTGCCTATTGTGGTCACCTGTGCTTCATAACAGGGTAACCTCAGTGTCCAGGAGGATACCCACCCTCTGCCCTCCACCTTTTATTTTTAGTTGACACATAATAATTGTAATATTTATGGGATACAGAGTGACATTTTAATACAGCTATACAATGTATAAGCAAATCAGGGTAATCAGCATATCCATCACCTTGAACATTTATTCTTTCTTTGTGTTGTGAACATTCAAAATTCTCTCTTTTAGCTTTTTGAAAATACATAATAAATCAGTTAACCATATTCCCCCCGCAGTGCTGCAGAATACCAGAACTCATTCCTCCTATCTAGCTATAATTTTGTATCTGTTAACCAACCTTTGATTGCATATCTTAGCTATTGTGAATAGTTCTTCAGTAAACATGAAAGTGCAAGTATCCCTTTGATATATTGATTTGCTTTCCTTTGGAGAAATAGCCAGTAGTACAACTGAAGGATCACAGGGTAGTTATATTTTTAGTTTTTTTGTGAAACTTCCATACTGTTTTCCATAATGGCTATGCTAATTTGCATTACCACCAATGGTGTTTAAGAGTTCCCTTTCCTTCACATCTTCACCAGCAGTTATTTTTTATCTTTTTGATAGTAGCCATTCTAACTGTAGGGAGAGATAATATCTCATTGTGGTTTTGATTGGCATCCCCTTGATTGGTGATGTTGAGTATTTTTTCATGTGTTTGTTGGCCATTTGTATGTCTTCTTTTGAGGATGTTTATTCAGTTCCTTTGCCCACTTTTTAGTTCAATTATTTGTTTTTTATGCTTTTGAGTTTTTGAGTTCCTTGTAAATTTTGGATATTAGTCCCTTGTGGATGAATAGTTTGCAAATATTTTCTCCCATTCTACAAGTTTTCTCTTCACTCTATGGATTGCTTTCCTTGCTGTGGAGAAGCATTTCAGTTTAACATAGGCCTATTAGTCTGTTTTTGTTTTTGTTGCCTATGTTTTTGAAGTCTTAGCCATAAAATCTTTGCTTAGACCAACGTCCTGACACATTTCCTCTATGTTTTCTTCTAGTAAAGGTAAACAATAAAAGAGGAAAAAGGGAACAAAGGATATACAAAACAATTAGAAAACAATTAACAAAATAACGGGAGTAAGTCCTCACCTATCAATAACAACCTTAAATGTAAAAGGTTTGAATTCCCCAATTAAAAGATATAGACTGGCTGAATGGGGAAAAAAAACACACAACTATTTGCTGCCTATAAGAGACTCACTTCATGACACAGATAAACTGAAAGGGAAGGGATGGAAAAAAAATATTTTATGCAGATGGAAACCAAAAGTGTGCAGATGTAGCTATACTTATATTAGTCAAAATAGACTTTAAGGCAAAAAAAAAAAAAAACATAAAAAGAGACAAAGAAGGTCATTATATAATGATAAAGTGATCAATTCAACAAGAGGATATAACAACTGTAAATATAGATGCATCCAACCCTGGAGCCCCCAGATATGTAAAGCAAATATTATTAGAGCTGAAGAGAGCAACAGGCTTCAATACGATAATAGCTGGGGACTTTAATACCCCACTGTCAGCATTGGATGGATCATCTAGACCAGCAGTCCCCAACATTTTTGGCACCAGGGACCAGTTTCATGGAAGACAATTTTTCCATGGACTGAGGGTGGAGGTGTGGGGTGTTGTGGTGAGGGGGAGGTGATGGGGAGCTCAGGCTCATTTCCTAACAAGCCATGGACCAGTACACTGGGCTGCACCCCACTGGGGTTGGGGACCACAGAAAGAAAATCAACAAAGAAACATCAGACAGACTCAATCTACACTATAGACCAAATGGACCTAACAGACATTTACAGAACATTTCATCCTACCATCTTGGTTTTTAAGGCAGAGAAACAGCATGCACATTTGGACGATTGATAGCAGTTTTGGCTCATTAAGATATGAATTTAAAAAGAGGAATGTATTAACTGAATTGAGCCCATCAAAATATTTATCTGATCTGTCAAGAAATCATTCCAACTGACTCAGATTTTTACAGTAGTAAAATAGTATGTACAATTATTATTTTTAATTTTAATTTATTTTTTATATTTTAAAAGCATAAAAAGAGGGTACTCTTTTTTAAATTCTGGCTTTCCTAAAATTTAAATGCCCATCCCAGCATTATTGAGATAGGCACAGTGTTTTCATACCCTTTGTTTCAATGACGGCATGAATACATGGATGTGCCACAATTAAGCATTCTTCTATGAGGGGCAACCTCCGGTTTGTCTCTATTATGAATATTTTTCAGCAAATATCTTTGTTTTTCCAATCGTTAGAGTTTATTTTCTCAGAATAGCTTTCCCAAAATGAAATTACTAGATCAAATGATATGAATATTTTAAAGCTCCTATTTGCAAGTGTATTTCAAATAGCTTTCTAAAAGATTATTTATTAATTTACCTTACACTAGCAATATATTAATATGGGAACTATAGTATTACCCCAGGCTTAACAAGCTAATAAGACTGTATTACTTTTGCGTTTCATTCCTAGCAAGCTTGAAAATTTTTGCAACTACTCATTTACAATTTTTTGTGTACGTATTTGGTTCTTTTTTTTTTTCTTATGAATTGTCTTATTTTTCTCAACTTCTGTCTCATCTTCTTTCCTCACCTTTATTCCTTTGCATAGGCTCCCATGATTCGTTCAGCTACTGGGTAGACGAAAAGTCCCCAGTGGGGCCTGACCAAACTCAGGCTATCAAACGCCTCGCCAGGATCTCTTTGGTGAAGAAGCTAATGAAGAAATGGTCTGTGACTCAGAACCTGACATTCCGGGAACAACTAGAAGCTGGGATCCGCTATTTTGACCTGCGTGTGTCTTCCAAACCAGGAGATGCTGATCAGGAGATCTACTTCATCCATGGGCTTTTCGGCATTAAGGTCTGGGATGGGCTGACGGAGATTGACTCATTTCTTACACAGCACCCCCGAGAGATTGTCTTCTTGGATTTTAACCACTTCTATGCCATGGATGAGGCCCATCACAAATGCCTGATTCTCCGGATCCAGGAGGCCTTTGGAAACAAGCTGAGTCCAACCTGCAGTGTGGAAACTATGACGCTGAAAAACCTATGGGAGAAGAAGTACCAGGTAGGAGGCAAGGAGAGATGAGCTTCTAAGGGCAAGACTTAATTCTTTCTGCTATTCCTGTATCACCAGTAGGCCAATCCAGGGCTCTTAGGCTAGAAGATGTAGATTGTTTGAAATATTAAACATATGCAAACTGGTTCCTGGGCTCTAGAATAACCTCAAGGGTTGGGATTAACACTTGCCAAATATTTAAAGCTTGTCTAGGAACCCGTTTAACACCTAAATTAACTTTGAATGGCCTGGTAGAACTAACCCAAGGGAATGTTGTGAAATTGGGCCAGTTGGTCATTACCATTCTATCTCCCGTAAGGTCCATTTCTCCCACCTCGTTCCCCTCAGGGATAGTCCGTTCCATCTTACCTTCAACTTAATGTCAGATAATCCTTGCCAAGGTATTGACTGATAAGGAAAAGCATTAGCTGACAAAGGCATATGAAGTGATTCATCTCAGGAGAGTTAATATTTTAAAAGGCCTTCTTTGCAAAATCTGGGTCATAGAGAGAGAGTGAAGGAAGGAAGAGCCCATTGAAGGGGCTCCAGCTGGGAGATCATTCCCTGGACTGCTTAAGTTGAGAAGAGCCTCCAAACCTAGGCCCATGAGGGACATGCCCAGAAAAAGGAACATGGGCCCAGATGTATTCCACTCTGATCCTAAAGGATAATAGTTAAGGGCAGTACCTTCCATATAAAGTTGCTCACTTGCTCAGTGTATGCATTAACCAATACAACTTAGAGGCAGATATTTTTGAACTCAAGGAGGAGCTTTTGATTAAAAATCAGTTAAAGATTATTCACTTGAAAATATTTATTAAAGACCAAGTATGTGCCAAGCAACTTTCTAAGGACTAGAGGTAAATCAGTAAGTAAAACAAAGATACCTTGCCTAATGGGACTTTTATTCAGGTGGAAGGCAATAGGTTACAGATAATGGCAATTTTATATACATAATGATATAATGCTATCAAGTGATAAGAGCTGTGGAAAAAGAAAAAGTCAAGTGTGGTAAGAGGGAACCAGGGCTCTGTGGGTTGTGGAGTTAGCTAAAATTTTAAATAGATTGATCAGAGAAGCCGTCATTGAAAAGATGACACTTAGAGGAGTAAATCACATGGATTTCTGGGGGCAGAAGAAGTAGCCAGTACAGAGACCCTAAAGCAGGAGTGCCCTGGCCATCCTTGAGGAATAGCAGGGCCAGGGGGCTGGGGAAGTGTGAGGACAGAGTAGCAAGAGGAGGTCAGAGAGATGACAGGCGATCACTTGAGGTTTGAAGGCCAGTAAGGACACCGGCTTTCACTGGAGGGAGGAGAGTTCTGAGCACAGGGGGATGTGGGCTGACTTAGGTCTTAGTGGGATCCTTCCAGTTGCTGTACTGGGAAGAGACCAGGGGCAGGGGAGCAGCCAGAAGTAAGGAACCCAGCGGTTAGTGGCCAGATTTTGAATCTATCAGAAGGTAGAGCCAACAGGGTACCCTAATGGATAGGATTTGGGATGTGAAAGAAAGTGAGGACTCAAGGAGGACTCCCAGGCTCAGCTTGAGTAACTGGGAGCACCAGGTTGTTTTGCACGCCCCTAAACGTGACTCCATAGAGGCTTAATGAATTAACTCTCTAAACTTCTGTAAGTAATATTTTGCCAAACATTTATCACACCTCTCACCTCAAACCTAAGTTTATATCTGTTCAGGTCTAATTTGGAGAGACTTTTTTCTCAGTGAAGTTTCTCTTTTACCACATTGGATAATAGTAATAACAGCAACAACTACTAGCATCTACTTGAACCTTTACAATGTGCCAGGTACATGGCTTAACTCATGTAATCCTCTCAACAACCCTATGAGATAGGTGCTTTGTTATTATCCCCATTTTATAGATGAGAAAACTGAGGCATAGAGAGATTAAGCAACTTGCCCAAGGGAAAGCTGGGCTGATTTAAAACTCTGGTTAGTGAGAACCAGGACTCAATCACAGGCGGCCAGGCTCTCCAGAGGTCCTGTGGCTTTTGATACTCTCTGAGCGCTGTTTACACATCTTCATGATTTTGACAACTGGTATTGTAATTAGGCCCATGAAACGCTTTCTTTTCATTAATGAGTCTCTATTATCAGAGGATCTCAGAGAGCAGAGTGGGAGGAATGGCTGGAGATCTGTAAGAGGGCTTTTGAGTTTTGGGATTTAGGTAAGGTTAAATTTGAATACAGATATAATTTTATAATTTAGTACACAGATAGTATCCTGGATGGGTTGACACATTGCATACTAAACTGTTTAGAAATCTTCAGAAGTAAAAAGTATCTTCAGGACTAATACACAGTGTGGACAGTGAATTTCTAGTGTCTGAGTGATGATCTATCATAGTTTTTAAGTATGGGCTAATTTAACTATGTCATCCAACTACAAATACTCCTGAAGTTATAAAAGAAAGTCTGTGATGACATATCAGAAAAAAGGAGTGTCACCAATTGAAATCCTAAAATCCCTCTATGCTCCTTTCTTCCCCATATTTCCCTGCCACATCTCTTCTTAAAAGCTAAACAAAGAGATCTCAAACAGAGTCACCAGTCCTGTTCCCCTGCTGGGACAGTGTCATAGTGAACTTTAAATATTTATTATGTAATAAGCAGCCTTGCATGGAACTCCCTGAGTATTTTATTACTACAATTTAATAGCAAGAAGTGTACTACATTCAATCAAATTTCATTAACTTAACATGGAATTACATCACAGCTCATAGGTATATATTTATTTGTACTTTAGTGGCTATGGATTTTGAGGGTAGAATGAGTTAGAAGATTTAATCTGCGTCTTGGAAGTATTTACAATCTTAATGAGAAGGTAAGAATACATAACACTAGGGATATACAAGACAACTGACAGATAATTACAAGATAGAACTGCCTCAAATGATCTGTACTATATGAAGAAAAGTGTTTTATAATAAATCAATCGAATGCTAGAACATAGCATAAGCCTGTCTCCCAGAGGCCCCCAATAAAGGAATGATCAGCATAAGAAGAGATCCATCAAGGTATATTTCTTAAAGGAAATGAAATTTTTAATTTGAGTTTCAAGTGAAAAACTGAACATGAACTGCTGAGCAGGAGGGGACAGTATTTCAGAGAAAAATACAGCTGAGCCAGTTGGGGAGGCAAATGCAAAACACAGGCCCTGGCAAGAGTCACTAGATTTTTATAGACTAAGAGCTGGTTTGCAAGGCCAGCCTCCGCTGTGAACAAACTCTCTCTGTAGACTTCAGGATCGGAATGCTCAAGAAGACTTGAGAAAAGGCATAAAACCCCTTTTGGATAATTTATACTTTGTGCACCTTTTCCCAGGCAGAGTAAAGAGCAGCCCTGTCCTCTCATCCCCTGACACGCAGCACGGGGCCAGGCCACACAGGCTGTGGTCCAACAGGTGCTGCCACAGGGCCGCACAGCCGCCCGCCTCCCCCAGGTCCATGGCACAGGCCGGCTTCCCCACAGGCCCCAGCCTTCCAAACTAGCCAAGCACAACGCCAGGAGGAAATCCTCCCGGCTCTCCCAGGCAATCTGCTTACGATGAGCCTGTGATTAACCTCATTAACACACGTGTTTACCTCAGACATCATTAGCAGTCAGTCAGACATTACTCAAAACCATTAAAAACAGCAAGAACAGCCATTACCCAGCTCAGTGCATCCGGCCTGGCTCTCCTTAGCTCTGGGCCTTCGGGAGCAGTTAGTCAGGCACCTTAGTCACGAGCTGAATGCACACTGGAAACAAGACTGACATTCAGAGCGCTCGTTCTCGAGTGCCCAGAGGATTATGCTCTGTGGCCAGCTATCCGAGGATTGCAGTTCAGGCAGCATAAACACGGATAGGACATTCCTCCAGGAAAAGATCACGGGTGCCCAGGAGGGGAAAAAATTTACTTCTAGAAACCCACACAACAGAGCTCTGAATTGGGACAATCAAAATAGCAATTCCCTGTCCCACAGCTGCCTCCCAGAAACTAATTAATGCTGTGAATGTGGTTTGCTAATTACTTTCAAAATCGCCACCATCCTGAGCAGTCCCGCTGGAGGCCCACTGCCTCTGCCAAGTCTACCCTGTCTCAAGTGGCGCACTTGCTCCCCCTCCTGGGAAGGGCAATTTCATTCCAAGTCAGCCTGCACCACTGAAAATCTATTTGCTCACAAATTAGTTCAGTGTTTTTTTCTCAACTCCAAGAGCTATGTGTCAATTTCATGAGCCTAGGAGACATAACTTCTAGACCTTACTGGCCAACTCAACCTGAGAATTCTCAGCCTGAAGTGGAAAGATTCCCCAGGGCGTATGTATGGGTAGAATTTAAGAAGCCTTTGAATTTGGATGGGAAAAATTACATATTCATTTTTACTAAGATTCAGCTGAAAGTTAGTATACCCATTGTTTATGAGAACAGGCAGTGATCCACTGGCTGTGTTACTTTGTCTCCATAGATGTGTCTGTATCTTATTTCAGTTATGGCAGATATCTTAAAATACCATTTATGCTCATCACCATCTCAAATTGTGGGACTCGCTAGACTCACAACAAAATATTTTTATTTAATGCATTTATCATGAAACACATATATTAATTTATTACATATTTATTTAATACATTGATAGCTATATTTCCATATTATTGACTTCATTTTTAACCCATCTATTTAATTTTATGCATTCATTTAAAATATAATTCTGAGAATGGGGGTCCATGATTTTACTATACTGCCAAAGGTGTTCATGACAAAAAGAAAAAATAGAATAGAATCTTTGAGTCAGAAATATTGTAAGTGCTCAGTAAATCTTTGCTTAATTATTTTCTAAAAAATATATATAACAATTCTTGAATTTCCACATATGATTATATTTGTTTGCCTTTTTCTCAGCTATCAGTATAAAACCAAGGAGTTAAGATGTTGCTTTTGACTGGGCATGGTGGCTCTCATCCTACTCCTAGCACTCTGAGAGGCCGAGGCGGGAGGATCACTTGAGGTCAGGAGTTCAAGACCAGCCTGAGCAAGAGCGAGACCCCATCTCTACTAAAAATAGACAGAAATTAGCTGGATAACTAAAAATATATAGAAAAAATTAGCTGGGCATGGTGGCGCATGCCTGTAGTCCCAGCTACTCAGGAGGCTGAGGCAGAAGGATTGCTTGAGCCCAGGAGTTTGAGGTTGCTGTGAGCTAGGCTGACGCCACGGCACTCTAGCCTGGGCAGAGTGAGACTCTGTCTCAAAAAAAAAAGATAGATTTGCCTAAATTGTGTAGAATGGAATGCAGGGGGTTAGGATTACAGCTAGGAAGACCAGCCAAAACCCGATAGTAAAATTGAGAAATGTAGATGACCTGCCCAAAGTTGCTAGTATTGGAAATGGAAAGAAGTGGGTGGATTCCAGAGATACTACTAAGGAAGCAGATTTTTGACAGATCTTGATAATAGGTTTTCCCTCGTTAGGAAATATTTGACCTCTTTACACCATTGAATGAAAGCTAGATATCTACCATTGTACAGAAAAGGTTTTAACAGGCATTTACATGTTTAGCTAATAAGCAAAATACGTTCTGGCTCTAATGGTCTACAGGTTGCTATGGTTAAAACTTTGGATTCTGGAATCTCAGAGAATGAGTTGTAAATCTGTTTTGCTTCCAAAATGTGTGACCTTGGTCAAGTCGTTTAACTTATGTAAGCCTCAGTTTCCTCATTTGTAAAATAAGGATAATAAGAGTTTTAACTTTAAGGGGTCACTGTGAATATTTAAATGAGAATAATGTAAGTCGAGTGCTTAATATAGTGTCTGGCACTTAATCACTCAATAAATAGCTGTTATTATACAAAGCAAATTATTATTTGCTTTCATTTTACTTGTGTTTGTCATAGATGTAGTTGGCTTAGTTTTTGTTGGGTGTTCTTTCCCAACTTTTCTAATTTCTCCAGGGTTGGTACTATTGTTACAGCTTGGGATTTTGCTTTTTAAGACACCGCAAATTTGAAAATAATTATATGTCAATTTGCAAGCTAAGTACCGTCAACCAGTCCTTAGACCTTTAAGGTTAGTTTCTTTTAATAAAAAATATTGGGCAGGACTCTAGTTCTCTTAAGTGTGCACATGGATTGAGAAATGGGTCATTCATATACTTTAATAATTGCATCATCACCGCTCAAAAGTTTGGCATTTATAAGGAAAATGTGTTGGTTCATGAAGTTTTCTGGCCTTGTGGGTCAAATTCAACTTTTGAATATGGGAAAAAGTGAAATATATTTGGTCTAGCTGAACAAATACAGTTAAGGAATGGCACTTGAGTTAAGGAAGGGAGTTTGAATCCACAACTCAAGAAAGCCAGTTTAGCAGAAATGGTTTGGTCTAGCATTTTGGTTTCTTAATGTTGTATGTTGGGAACTAAACTATTGAGAAACCACTAGCAGTTTGCCAATAGAAATTTCACTTTAATTTCAAAAAGCGATTTTTATGATAATGGATTAAAAGAAAACAAGTATTTGGAAAATTCCAAGGTAAAGGTTATTATCAATTTTTGAAGGGTTTGCTCATTTTTATTAAAACAGAATTAAAGACAATATCTTAACACTAGACATGAGCTATGATTCTAGGTACAGTTGAATATCATTTATTAGTATATGGACTCGTGTATCTGTTATCTAAAACAGCGGTCCCTAACCTTTTTGACACCAAGAACCAGTTTCATGAAAGATAATTTTTCCAGGGATGGGGTGGAGAGTGGTGGAGCTCAGGTAGTGATGGGGTGTGGCTGTAAATACAAATGAAGCTTCCCTGGCTGGCCCACCTCCTGCTGTGTGTGTGGTGGAGGGGGCAGTTCCTAAGTTTCATGAAAAACAATTTTTCCATGGGGTGGAGAGAGGAGGGGTGGTGCTGCAGGGGGAGAGGGGTGGAGCTCAGACAGTGATGCACTGCCCAGTTCCTGACAGGACAAGAACCAGGATAGGGCCATGGCCTGAGGGTTGCGGACTGCAGCTCTAAAAGCATATGACTATTTTCAGTAAAAGGTTGATATTAATAATATGTAATTAGATTCTCATAACATGACTGATTGTCTCTGGCCCCAGTTTCTGAGATTCTCCTGAAATTTTTATGAAATAGAGAAATTTAAAACACCTGTTGTACTTGTAGTAGGCAGGCCTGCAAAGTCATCCACATGCTCATTTGCCTCTCCTTTTCCTCCCCTTTAGGCTTCCTTCTCTGTGCTCTCCCAGTACCTGATCCCATAACAAACACGCAGTTCACGAACCTCTCATTTAAGAGTCCGGAGTTAAGTTTTGTGTTCAACTAACCGACTCTGGTTTCATTTTCTCTCTCAATTTTACTTTGTCCTTATATACCCTAATCTAGACGCCCAAACTGGTAGGGAGTGCAGAGTGCAGATGTTTTATTTGGGTAGCACAGTGTTCTGTTGACTTGTTTGTGTGTGTGTGTGTGTGTGTGTGTGTGTGTGTGTGTTTGTGTTTTCAATGGGGGCTTTAAATCTCTTCAGCTTGGGTATGCTGGCTTCAGTTCTCTATTTTTAAACTTGGCCCTATTCATATATTTACATTCTCTGCCTGGCCTCTGTAGTCATTTGAGCTTCTGACACCTGCTGGTCATCAATTGCTATCACTTGTTTATAACTCTCAGGTCAAATTTCTATCTACTGTTTTCTCTGCCTTTCTGAAGAAAGAGAACTTGAAAGCTTAAGTCCTCTCACTGTTCTGTTTCTACAGACCTGTAGTAATGATAGCACCTGTGAATTATGTTATTGAGCAGTGTGGTTTTCACATTTGTAAATTTGGTGAAATTACGTGTTGGAAAGAACTTGTACTTTGGAGCCAGGCATGCATTTGAAATGGCTTCACTACATTCCAGCGTATGGCTTCAGGAGGCTCATTGAACCTCTGAGCATCTGTGTATTATGAAGAGTAATTATGTCTACCTTATAGGGTTGTTTTGAAGATAATACACATACAGTGTATGGCTCATACACACTGGGTACTCAATGAATTGTTATTATAATTCAGAGCTTTAAATGTTTTGGTATATTTTGTATCTTTTACTTAAATTCTAGACAACTTAGTTCATTGCATATAAACCTTTCCTGTATGCATATTTGTTATTGCTTGTCTTTAATTATATTCTTCGTATCCTGTGTTCCATAAGGTAAATTATGGAATGGCTGAGAATTTATCCCATTTCTTTCCATGTTCAGCCTTATTGAGTATTTCACTTGGCCCAGATATGGTTTCTAACCATGGATAAGGAGAAAAAGCAAAACAGATTCGATTTTTGGAATTCCATCTATCCTAAGATTCTAGTTTTATAGGATTTGGGGTTTTCAGATCAATTGATTTAAAAAATTAACTCTATTTTGTTGGTGTATGAAAGAGCCACAAAACATTTGGAAGATAATTTTCGTGCAGTTCTTTTATTTATTTATTTTTTTTTTGAGACAGAGTCTCACTGTGTTGCCTGGGCTAGAGTGCTGTGGTGTTAGTCTAGCTCTCAGCAACCTCAAACTCCTGGGCTCAAGCAATCCTTCTGCCTCAGCCTCCCGAGTAGCTGGGATTACCAGCATGCGCCACCATGCCCAGCTAATTTTTTCTATATATATTTAGTTGGCCAATTAATTTCTTTCTATTATTAGTAGAGACGGGGTCTCGCTCTTGCTCAGGCTGGTTTCAAACTCCTGACCTTGAGCAATCCACCCGCCTCGGCCTCCCAGAGTGCTAGGATTACAGGCATGAGCCACCGCGCCCGGCCTAAAAATATTAATATAAAGCAACAACCAAATACTTCATAGGACTTTAGAAAAAAAGACAAGACACCCAGAACTATAGCACTTTTGTCATTAAGACAACTACAAAAGTGTTTCCTGACACATATGCCAGCCAGTGCAATTAAAGGTTATTGTAACTGTCAAACCTTACAGAGTAGATCAAGTATTTGCAAAACTGGAGAGATTGGCTGGCTGATTTTCACATAGTGAAGGACTATTAGCAAGGCACTGAAAATCTACCTGTCAAAATTTCCCAGTGGCCTCTCAAGAAAAGCTGTTTAATTTTCATTGCTACATAATTCAATTTAGGAAAAAAAGAAAATAATTATTTTACTCAAATTAGAAATGTAGATAAAACTTTAATCTTCTTTTTAACACAAAATTATTCTGTTAATTTATTCATATTAAATGGTTCACAATCACAAATCACCTAAAAAAGTAGTATATCTCCATGTTGCCATGCAAAACAACCAAGAATCAAAAGTAAGTTTGTTTTAGAACCTGAATGTGAAAAAATATTAGCTTCTGAGAAATTTTATATTCTAGGATTTATTAAAATTTTAATCAATATTTAATTATATAAATGCATGATGCTGCCAGCTAATTGGACAGAGAGCATAATTCTTTCCTGGAAAAGCTATTATTAAAACAGTGGTGTTTCTTAATATCACAGGACATCTTAGAAATAAGAAAATGTAAAAACAATTCAAAAATTATTATCTCAAATTTCCCTCCTAGAATATGCCACTGGGATTTGAGTGAAATTGTGTTAACACTGTAAATTAATATGAGGATATTACATTAATGCATTATTATGTGTTAGAATATAGAATCTGCAATTCATCTTGGGTATCATATTATATACATTTTATTTCACAGGTAAAAAAAAACTAAGGGTGCCAAAGTGACTCCCCAAAGCTGACACAAGGCCTTAGATTACAAGATTAGCATCACCCATGATGGTAAGGCATCAGATGTTAAGTCGACCCAGACCTCAAATGACCCAGGAGGCAATGGCAGAGCCATTAGTCACTCAGACTTGGTCTGACCCACCATGCCAAAGTTTTCTTCACTTACACAGTGGGTCATCATTCCTTCGTCAAGCTGTCACTGAAGTAGAATTAATGATGGTATCAGTAGAGCTGGGTCAGAGTTTGCCCTTCACACAATTTTGAAGATGGCAAAGCTTATTTAGCAAAACACAGTCAATGTCATTTTCTACTGTGATGTGTCACATCTCAAGACTTTCCTGGAGTACACTGATACTTAGAGGGAGTTTTTCACCAGGAACCTGTTCTGATCCCCAGACAATCACAGCCATAGCTCTCATCCTTACTGGTTGCAATACAGCACGTGCTCACCATTTCCAAAGAGTTGCTCTAGATCTAGACAAGGTCCTGGAGAGGTAGGGGGAGCGGTGGGAGGAGGTATTCTGGGTGGTACGGTCTTGTTTACTAGATTAATAACAAAAGTTTTCAGGACACTGTGCCCAATTAAAAAAAAAATGTGCCCCTAATCTGGGACTTTCTTTGCCTCAGGTGACAGAATGCTATGGGTTCTATAAGTGGAGGCTGGCAAATAGAAAGAATAAGCTGTAAACCTGGTCTCAGATCCTCCAATTATAGGCTTCATGGCTTGGGACAATATCTTCTCTAGGTTACAACATAACATCAGTAAAATTAGGATTAAAAAGAAAACTAAGCTGCTTGGCTCCCAAGATTGCTGTGCTGTACGAGTAAAAGTAGATAAAAAACAATAACAACAAAAATTTTGATGGCCGTGTCTGCCCATTAAATCAGAACTGTGTATTCCCATTCCACAGATGATAAAACTAGTGCTGGTTGAGCATTCACTGGATTCATATTAAATGTCCAAATACTTTATTCTTTCTATTTTACCTCCCTACCTCCTAATATTTCATATGAAAATACTTAGTTAACTACAACATTGTATATAAAACATGAGATTTTAGTTTTATAAACTAACACAGAAAGTCTAATCACTTCATGTGGATTTTTTTTCCTCTCTCTTGATGAAATCTATTATGGTCATTAATAGGAACTCGTTTCAAATTTAAAGTTGTTAATTTTGGTGCATGTTTCAGAGGTGGGCTTTTTACATTACTAGAAAGGAAATGTGATACAGCCAGTTGGAGAACCATCTGGCCAGCTGTGGCTGTACATCCCTGTCATGTCACTCTTCATAACACTGCATATAGTAGGCATCATTTTAAAATGAGGTAAAATTCAAATAATGAGATTCACCATTTTAAAGATATTAAAGCGTGCAATTCAGCAGTGTTTAGTACATTCACAATGTTTTGTAGCTATCATCACTACCTAATTCCAGAAGATGTTCATCACCCCATGGTCCTTAAGCCATCATTCCCGATCCCCACCCTTCCCCATTCAGCCACTGGAAACCACTAATCTTTTTGTCTTTATGGATTTGCCTATTTTGGATATTTCATAGATGTGGAATCATACAGTAAGTGACCTTTTGTGTCTAGCTTCTTTCCCATAGCCTAATGTTTTCATAGGTAATTGATAGTATAGTACATACTGGACTTCATTCTGTTTTGTGACTAATTTTTCATTGTATAGATATACCATATTGTACCTGTCATTCATCAGTCAGATACAGGTTGTTTATACTGTCAGGCTATTAAGAATATTATCGTAATGAACATTCATGTACAAGTTTTTCTTTGAACACTTGTTCTCAACTCACTTGGGTATATCCTTAAGAGAGGAATTTCTGGGTCATATGGTAATTTCATGTTTAAAATATAAAATCACCACCAAGTGGTGTTTCACAACTACATCATTTTATATTCCACTAGCAGTGTATAAAGGCTCTAATTTCTGCACATTGTCTTGTAGTTTTCCAACACTTGTAATTTTCCATGTTTCCTAGTTGGTATCATTCAGGTTTTCATTTGAATTTCCTCCATGACTAATGATGATGAGCACCTTTTCATGTGTTTATTAGACACTGGTACATCTTTGGAAAATGTCTATCAAGTCCATTACTTATATTTTCATTGGGTTGTTTTCCTTTTTGTTGTTGAGTAGTAATAGTTTTTTAAAATAGATTCTGGACACTAGCCCCTTGTCAGATATATGATTTGCAAATATCCACTTTGTGGGTTGGCTTTTCACTTTCTTGATAGTGCCTTTACATGCACAAAAGTTGTTAATTTTGATGACAATCAATTTGTCTTATTTCCTTTATTGTTTGTGTGGTTCATATCATATCTAAGATTCCATTGAAAAATCCAAATTCATATAGATTTAGCCCTAGGTTTACTTTAAAGTATTTTATAGTTTTGGCACTTATGTTTAGGTATTTAATCCATTTTGAGTTCATTTTGTATATGGTATGAGGTAAGCCTCCAATTTCTTTTTTTTTTCTTTCCTTTTCTTTTCTTTTCTTTTTTCTTTCCTTTTCTTTTCTTTTCTCTTTTCTTTTCTTTTCTTTTCTTTTCTTTTCTTTTCTTTTCTTTTCTTTTCTTTTCTTTTGCATGTGGTTATCCAGTGGGGTTAGCATCTTTTGTTGAAGAGATGATTTTTTTTTTCATTATATGGTCTTACTACACTTGTTGAAAATCAACTGACCATACATGTATGAGTTAAATTCTAGACTTTCAATTTTATTTGACTGATCTATATGGCTCTTTTAGGCCAGTATCACACTTTCTTAATTACTATAGCTTGGTAGTGATTTTGAAATTGAGGAGATTTTATTCTTCTTTCTAAATATCATTTTAACTCTTTGAGGTCACTTGTAATTCCATATAAATTTTAGAATTAGCTCATCTTTTCCTGCAAAAAAAATGAAATTTTTATAAAGATTGCATTGAATCTATGGATTTATTTGTGTAGTATTGCCTTTGTAAGTCTTAATTGCAATATGAAGTCTTCCAGTCTATAAAAACAGAATGTTTTTGCTTTTGTTTAGGTCTTTTCTAATTTCTTTTAATAATATTTTATACTTTTTAATGTACAAGTTCTGCATGTACCTGGTTAAATTTATTCCCAATATTTTATTCTTCTTGATGCTATTTTAAATGGAATGTTTGTCTTAACTTTTACTTCTTGATTGTTTATTGGTAGAGTATAATACAACTAATTTCTGTGTTTTGATCTTGTAACCTGCAACTTGGCTAAATATTTTTTGTGGATTACTTACAATTTTCTACATATAAAATTATGTCATCTGCAAATTAGTTTTACTTCTTTCTTTTCTACCTGGATTTTAAAAATTTCTTCTCCTTGCTTAATTCCCTGACGGGAATCTGTAGTGTGGTGTTTAATAAATTTGCAAAACCAGACACCTTTGTCTTTAGTGTTAACTGTGGGTTCTGTGTGTGTGTGCGTGTGTGTGTGTTTAGTAAATGTCCTTTATCTGGTTGAAGAATTTCTCTTCTATTCCTAGTTTGTTGAGGTTTTTTGTTGTTGTTGTTGTTTTTTATCATGAAAGAATGTTGGGTTCTGTTAAATGCCTATCCTGTACCTTTAGAGATGATCATGTGAGTTTTTTCCCTCTTTAATATATTAATATGGTATGTTACATTGGTTGATTTTCCTATGTTGAACCACCCAGCATTCCTCACATAGATTTCATTTGGTCATAGTGTATAATCCTTTGATGAGCTACTGGATTAGGTTTGCTAGCATTTCACTGAAGATTTTCATATTTATATTTGTAAGTGACATTGTTCTGAAATGTTCTTTTCTTGTGATGTCTTTGTCTAGCTTGGTATTATAGTAATACTGGCCTCATAGAATGAGTTAGAATTTATTCTTCTATTTTTTTGGAAGAGCTTGAGAAGATTTGGTGTTAATTATTTATTAAAAATCTGATATATTCAGACTTGTTCTGTTTTGGTTTAATTTCCACTTTCTCTAATCTCTTAAGGCAGAAGTTTATATTACTGATTTGACATTTTTCTTCTTTTTTAATGTAGGAGCTCATAAGTATACATTTCCCTCTGAACACTGTTTTCTTTGTATCTCACAAGTTTTAGCGTGTTGTGGATTTATTTTCATCATCTGAAAGTATTATCAAATTTCCCTTGTGAGAAAAAAGTTTTTATTTTTTCTTTGACTTATTGATTCTTTAGCAATGTCTTCCTTTTAATCTCTGTATATTTGTGAATTTTCCAAATTTATTTCTGTTATTGATTTCTAATTTCATTTCATTGTGATCTTTGATCTGAGAAAAATACTTTTAGGATTTCAATCTTTTAAAAAAATTACCGAAACTTGTTTTGTGGCCTAACATTTGGTTTATCTTGAAGAAGGCACCGTGAGCACTTGATGTGTATTCTGCTGCTGTTGGATAGAGTGTTCTATAGATGTCTGTTATGTCTAGTTAGTCTATATTGCTATCCTGAGTAGGCTGAAGTTCTTGCTTCAGCCATTGCCAACACCCAAGGAGGAGGATCTTTCCTCCTGCTGGACCAGTGTAGCAGTTCCATCCTTCACTACCTCCACTAGCCTGCATGGACACCACCCTGGCTGGGAAGAGGGCCTGGGAAGAGGGGGCAGGACACATTACTGCTCCCCATGTGACCTCTACAAACCCCTCAGCATGCGGGGTGCTCCTGATTGCTATG
Source organism: Lepilemur ruficaudatus (assembly GCA_963574885.1). Classification (NCBI taxonomy): domain Eukaryota; kingdom Metazoa; phylum Chordata; class Mammalia; order Primates; family Lepilemuridae; genus Lepilemur; species Lepilemur ruficaudatus. The sequence goes on from CAUYRT010059214.1 coordinate 19,756, forward strand.
CAGTAGTGGAAATCTTGACTCTCCTCTGGCCTCCTTTGCCACCATCCTTGCATAGGGAGAGGGCACATCATCACTGCCAGGCAGGGGTAGAAGTCAAAGCTCCCCACTTGGACTTGACTGACACTTCAGATTTGGGGGCTTATTGTTGCCTGGTGGAGATGAAAGTCCTGGCTTCCTACTTGGTCTTTTTTGATACCATCCTAGTCATGGGTTTGGAGAACCTCATTACAGCCTCATGAGGGTAGAAGTCTAGGCCTTTTTCTGGTGGTGCTGGAATTTGGGCCATCGTTTTTTCTGTGATGTTTGGATGCAGTGAAATAGTTATTTCCTTACACTTTTCTGTCTTGTGAGGTTATCTCTTTCAAGATTCTTTAGCTAGAGAAAACAGGTTTTTCTAGGGACTTCTCTTTTTTTGTTTTTGTCTGTGCCGGATGGTATTTCTGAGTTGCTGACTTCTCCAGCACTCAGCCTGGGATATATGAGGTGAAAGGAAAACCTAAGGAACTTACTATCATGTCATTCTTTAGAACCTGAGGTCCTTAATAATTCTGCCATCTTTTATATACCTTTCAGTCTTATTATATTTGTTTTATATATAATGTCCAGTATTTTCAGGTATACATAGGGAGGGAACAGGATAAAGCACATTTAATTCATTGGCTGAGAAATGTAAGTCTCCCTTACATTTTTAAATATGTTATAAACATACATATTTTTTAATTTTTGGAGAAAATAATTTTAACTGAAAGAAACTCTGTGTAAAATATGCAACAAATGTCACATCCGAATCAAAGCATGAAAATAAAACTCTTTATGACTATTATAGATTGACAAGCAAATACTACTTAAACTAATTTCTAAAGAGAGTATATTTGCCATATGAGGTCAAGGTTTGGTCTCTGAAGAGAAATTTGGAAAAAAAAATGGTAACTCACCAGTATTCACAGTTTTCTCTTTAATATTCTAGCACTGAAATATTCCAAAGGAGAATGAGGGAAATGATGTATGACTTTAAATGCTGCTTTTAAGAAACATAAAAATTGTGACATGAATGATGCAAATGTATACATAGGATGAAATATTTTATCTATTTTCTACAATTATATTTTCTCATATGCAATACCATTCAAATAAATTTCTAGCTCATTTTAAAGTCTATCATTTTAAAATTTTATTGACAACTCCAGTTGCTTCTGCTCCTGCAGTGTGGTTTCTCCAAATTGAAATTCTAATGACTGCAGAAAGGTTGTATAATTTGACATTTCTATCAGTAGTACTTAAAGATGATGTGGAAATCTTAATTATAACAATATAATGCCTGATTGTGGTAATGAACATAAAGATAAATATCATAGTTTCAATATAAATATATTATTATTGTAAGTCATATATATCTTATCTGTATAAATCATCACGTTATTAATTCTTTAGACTCATGAAATAATAGATTTAGGTTTTTATATTTTGATGACTTTTAGCCATAAAGATGTAATCCTTTGCACATTTAAAAACATTTTAAACATAAGAAAGAAATATTTGTCAAGATAGAAGGATGGCAATAGGGGTCATATTATTTAACAGATGTTTAAGTTGATTCTGACTTAAATATTTAGACGTATAGTATTAAGCTTCCATATTTGTACTTTTGCTTCAGAACCCACTGTTGTTAGGGATGCCTGGTCCCAGCCACAGCTACAGAACTTACGTGTGGCTTGTGTGGATTTTCATCACTGACAAACAAGGCCAGCCTTGTCTGTGCTAGTATGCATTCTGGGCATCCAGGTTGTGTCTGGAGAAAGTAAATTCTGACTATTTCCTGTGCTAGCCAAGGTTGTACAACAGAGCTTTTGTGCATAGTGTTGCTTAGATTCCTACATTCCCTTGAGAACTAAAGTCCTCATCCTAAATTATATATAAAGGGTGGAGTCCTGCTATCTTATTTCCCACAACCCTCTACTCACTTCCATTGCATGGCGACATGTCCTGGTATGAAAGCACAATCCGTCCAACTCCTAAGCATTATCTACTGTCTAGACATCCAGATTAGATCTTGGGTGCCTGCCCTCTGAGAATAGGACTCCTAGTCCTAAAGGTTCACCTCTGAGCTGACTATGGGGATATTGTAATTAGAAATCAAGTGGGAGCCAACCAAATTCTCTGTAGTACTGTCCCATGTCCATATGGAGCCTCTTTAAATCAAGTGCACATTTCTTTCTCCCCTCCACTGCTTCCACATGGAAAAGCATGCCTGGCATCAAGTTAGACCAATAATCAACTCTTGAATCAACACTCAGAGTCTACTAGTCTTACACCATCAATATATTGCATCTCTGAATGGAAGAGAAGAAAGACGAGGAATATCAGGAAATATAGCGTCATCAGAACTAGCAAGCCATTTTAAGGAGCATCAAAAGACAAACAAGTCAGGCAGGTTTTACTGTCAAAAGGACCAATAGTAGGTATTTGATCAAGGCTTGACAAATAAATTGGCATTTGAGGAAGATACAACTAGCACTTCCTGATGTGCCTAATTACATCTGGGAAAGAACTTAGGACCAGGAGCCATACAAACGCAGAATTAATTTCACATGCATTCCAATGTGAAATGCATCTTTCTTCTGAAATGATCACCAGATATTTTACAAACTTGAAATTTCCCACTGGGCAGTAATCCTTAGAAAATCTTTTCTCCACAGGTCAGCAGTGAGAATTATAGAACCAAAAAATAACATTCTCCTTCCAATCACAGTATATATGTATGTGTATATAAATAATCTCATACACATAAATAATAATCAAGAAATCTAATTTGTTCCTGCTTACTGAGTTATGACATTTGTTTGTAGTGCATACAAGTCATCCACTCAACAAATTATGCATTTGACACCTTCCAGGCACTGTCATGCTTCTGCTTTCTTGTCTAATAGTTTACATTTATTGATCTGCATCTGTGTATTCAGAGCTCTAACTGGCCAAGTTAATGTTCACCTAGGTCATTTACTTACCAAAGGAGCCCTGCTTGTAAATTAATCAGTAGTTGCCGAGCCCACTGGTCTCTCCACTCCTTTACAGATTCAGTGCTACACTAAGATTATTTTCTTCAGTGCCATTGGCTACTCCATCCCAGACATTCGTTTCTCTTTTAATTTTTGGCCCTCATAGGATTTGTTATATGATATTTCTTCCTCTCTTCACATTCAGACACAACAAACTTCACTCTGCTTTGGGCATCTTCCTCCTGCCCTAAGACCTATGTTAGAACCAGAGGTATCAAAATTTATTCTAATTTCAAAATTTAAAAGGTGTGGGACTTTATATTTTATTTTAAAACCATATTAGGAATTTTTAGAAATATGTGTGGGTTTAAGGAGGAGGATAGAGAAAAGTGGTAAGGGAAAGCTTGTGCTTTCTGGGTACCCACAATGGCTCAGCTTCCTGCTAGCAGCTCTACTTACATTATTTAATCTTCACAGCAAATTAGGGTAAAGGTAAGGAAAACGGGGCTCAAAGTCATTATCTATTCCCCAACCCCAAAGTCATACTATAAGTAAAGCTATTATGAGGATAGCTAATGGAATCAAATCAAAACAAGTTCCCAGCACCCTGATAAAATGTATGCATAATATCGGTTAAACATTATTTTTCTTCTTTGGACCTTATTTTTTTTCTCACTTATAAAACCAGTATGGGATAATAACATTATTTGCTTCTCAGCACTTTTGTAAGTATAATGGGATGCTTACACTTTGGTTCCGTTTTGACCAGTTTCCCAAAAGGATGAACAGAATATAATAAGTAGCAAATATTCTCATATCTAAAAAGTATGGGCCTACTATGAAGAACATGGACAGAAGAAATAGTTTTTGATAACCCTTAGATCCATATTTGCCACATATCTCATAGTAATAGAATTCTTGAAGTTAAAGGGTCTTGGAGCAAGAATGTTTTTGAAAAATTTTCACTGTGGGAATTTCACAAAATTCCCCCCTGCAGAGAATGGGAATGTGTGCTGCTCTCTCTTATCCAGCCCAAGGTGAAAGGGCTTCGGTGGGGCCGCGCTAGACCTTGACTGTGAACCCTGGAGGCCCATGACTAAAGGAGACTAAGTGTGAGAGTCTGTCGTTGGCTCCCTGTTCTCATGGCAGCACAGAAGAGATGGCTGCCCTGAGAACTGACTCTATTCCAGAGTTAATTGGAGAACAGATGGAAGAGATATGAGCCAAACACGAAAAGGAACTCTCCTAAAGCCAAGCTAAGGATGTTGCCTAGAAGAAAATGGCTAGAATGAACCAAATGCGGAGCTGAGGAGCCCAAGTCCTGATTAAAAATCTATGTGTGATTTTTCAGGCCTGACCAAGGGCAATTACAGAGGCTGTACCAGGCAGGCCTCAGGGGGAGGCTGCCCTCCCCACACTAGACTTGGTGCACCACCAACTCACAGTGGGTGGCAGTCTCTGAAGGGAGTTACAATCAAGGGCTAGACTTCCCTGTGCAGCCATGTTCTTCTGTGTATTTGTATTCCTAGCCCAGGTGCCTTCATTCCTGGGTCTCCTCCTCAGGTGGCCTTGCTGAGGCATTCTAATGGGTGGAGGGGAGGGGAAACCTTGAAGATACTCTTGCCCACTCTGACTCAGCACTCAGTACTCCTCCATTCCTAGCTTTTGCTCTCCCTCTCTAGGTCCAGAGCTAGCCCCAGGGGGTTATATCTTTAACTGAAATAAAATATCCTAGTCAATTAAAGATAGTGATTGGGGTAAATCAAACCAACAAATACAGCTTGATAAAGGATTTTCAAAATGCAAATGTGAAAATTCTCAGTGCATATAATTGTACATCGTAGTGGAGACTTTGGTACTTCTTACCTAGTCTCAGAAGGAGTTTAGTTAATGGTGGCTATTCTTTTTTAAAAAAATAAAATGAGAATAATGTGAATAATAATTATACTTAGTGTAAAAATATGAAATAGTCATTTACTGTTTGGTAAGTAAAACGTTGTTAAAAATCAGCAATTTCATATGGTTCACCCTAACATTAGTCCTGATAATCAGTGACAAGATAAACACATTGTTCCATAAGAGTATGGGAAAGGAGCAGATAACCAGTCTTTTACTGGAGCAGAATAAACAAAGTATATTTTGACGGGATAACAGAGTGGGGTCTTAAAAGCTGTTTAAAGAATTTGAAGTTAACTAGGGATGGACAGAAGAGGGGCAGTCCAGGCAGGGGAACAGTATATATAAATACTAAGCTATGAGAGAGCTAAGTAGGAGGTAGGGATAATAACTCAATGGCCATAGTCACTAAAGAGAGAAGGG
>CAUYRT010059215.1:0-14940 GCA_963574885.1 Lepilemur ruficaudatus
GCCTGTAATCCTAGCACTCTGGGAGGCCGAGGCAGGCGGATCGCTCAAGGTCAGGAGTTCGAAACCAGCCTGAGCAAGAGCGAGACCCCGTCTCTACTATAAATAGAAAGAAATTAATTGGCCAACTAACATATATATAGAAAAAATTAGCCGGGCATGGTGGCGCATGCCTGTAGTCCCAGCTGCTCTGGAGGCCGAGGCAGAAGGATTGCTTGAGCCCAGGAGTTTGAGGTTGCTGTGAGCTAGGCTGATGCCACGGCACTCTAGCCCGGGCAACAGAGTAAAACTCTGTCTCAAAAAAAAAAAAAAAAAGGAATACAGTATGGAAAGAGGGGCAAGGAAGAATCACTTTGCAGTGGACTCTGACAAGGACTCCCTCAGCCCAGTGACATGATGTGATGAAAATGGCACTTCATCTCTGTTTCCTCCTCAAGCCCATAATTCTCATCTAATCTTTGAGAAAAATGACATAAAAATTCCAATTAAGGCGCGTCTACAAAATACCTGATCAGTACCCCTCAAAAGTGCCAAGATCATCAAAAACAAGGAAAGTATGGAAAACTGTCACAGCCAAGGGGAGCCTAGGAGACGTGATGACTAAATATAATGTGGAATCCTTGCAGGATCCTGGAACAGACAAAGGATATTAGGTAAAACTAAGGAAATTAGTTTCCTTATGGGATTTAAAAAGTATGGGCTTCCCATACTTTATAAAGTTAATAATAGTTTTTATTTTTCTTAGAGACAGGGTCTCTCTCTGTCACCCAGCTGGAGTGCAGTGGCCTGATCATAGCTCACTGCAGCCTCAAACTCTTGGGCTTAAGCAATCCTCCTGCCTCAGCTTCCTGAGTAGCTGGACTACAAGTACCACCACACCCCGCTAATTTTTAAATTTTCTGTAGAGACAGGGTCTCACTATATTTCCCAGGCTGGTCTCTAACTACTGGCCTCAAGTGATCCTTCTGCCTCCCAAAATGTTGGAATTACAGGCGTGAACCACTGTGCCTGGCCAGTTGTCAATAATATTGTACTGATGAATTACAACAAATGTACCATACTAATTTGAGGTGTTAATAATAGAGGAAGCTAGGTGCAGAGTATGTGGGAACTCTCCATACTATCTTTGTGATTTTTGTGTGAATCTAATGCTCTTCTAAAAGACAGCATTTATTTTTTAGCCCCCTCCTCAAATAAGTAATTTTCCCTTCTTCTCTGGACTTCATAAGTCATGTAATTTTTCTGAACTCCAATTTACCCATCTTTTTTTTTTTTTTTTTTTTAAGACAGAGTCTCACTCTGCCCGGGCTAGAGTGCCGTGGTGTCAGCCTAGCTCAAACTCCTGGTCTCAAGCAATCCTTCTGCCTCAGCCTCCCAAGTAGCTGGGACTACAGGCATGTGCCACCATGCCCGGCTAATTTTTTCTATATATTTTTAGTTGGCCAATTAATTTTTTTCTATTTTTTAGTAGAGACAGGGTCTCACTCTTGCTCAGGCTGGTTTTGAACTCCCAACCTTGAGCGATCCGCCTGCCTCGGCCTCCCAGAATGCTAGGGTTACAGGCGTGAGCCACTGCGCCCAGCCTCAATTTACCCATCTTGAAATAGGGAAATTATTTCTAACCTTTTAAACTACAATCAGTACTTTCATTTATTGAATGTTCACTGTGTACTAATTTCTGTGCTAAGCAGCCTTTACATGCATTATCCCGTGTAACCATCACAATGAACCTGTGGCCTGGGATTGTCATTTCCGTTATTTGCCCACCTGGAGATAGGTTGCATCTAGGCCAGAGAGGTGGTAAGCAGAGGAGGCCAAACTCAAGCCTTGGTCTGTCTGATGTCAAAGGCTCTTAACCTGTGTTTTTCACTGACTCAAGTTCCTCCTTCCTTCTATGTCCTTGTAGATGCTGCCAACCTCAAAGCCTGTTTTGAAAGATGTGCTTCCCATACCAACTGCATGTAAGTCAGCATTCTCCTGAATTGAGGCTCTCAAAATCTACTTCTTAGAGTTGATCAGGAAGGCATCACCATAAATTTTAAATTCAGCTGATTAAGAAAAAGTCATCATCAGTAATGAGAGCATTCATTCTCTGAGCACGTCCTCTGTGCCAAGCACCATAAGCTTACCAACTTCTGAATTCATACAGTAATGCTAGAAGAAGCTATTAAAACTTCATCTTAAACCGTCATATGTTGCTGGTGGGAATGCAAAATGGTGCAGGCACTTTGGAAACCAGTTTGGCAGTTCCCTGAAATGTGAAAAATAGAGTTTCCACTGGGCACGATGGCTCACACCTGTAGTCCTAGCACTCTGAGAGGCCGAAGTGGGAGGATTCTTTGAGGCCAGAAGTTCAAGACAAGCCTGAGCAAGAGTGACACCCTGTCTCTACAAAAAATTAAAAACTTAGCCAGGCATGGTGGCATGCACCTGTAGTCCCAGCTACTTGGGAGGCTGAGGCAGGAGGATCACTTGAGCCCAAGTTTGAGGCTGCAGTGACTATGATTGTGCCACTGCAGTCTAGCCTGAGCAACAGAGTGAGATCCTGTCTCAAAAAAGAAAAAAAAAATTACCGTATGACCCAGTAATTTGACCCTTAGGTATATACCCAAGAGAATGGAAAACACGTGTTCATACAAAAAAATGTACAGGAATGTTCATAGCAGCATTATTCATAACAGTCAAAAAGTAGAAACAACCCAAATGTCCACCAATTGAAGAATCGATAAACAAAATGTGGTACATCCATACCATGAACTGTTATTTGGCAATAAAAAGGAGACAAGTTACAATGTGGATGAACTTTGAAACCATAATGCTAAGTAAAAGAAGCCAATTTTTTTTTTTTTTTTTTTGAGGCAGAATCTCTGCCGTGGCATCAGCCTAGCTCACAGCAACCTCATACTCCTGGGCTCAAGCTATCCTCCTGCCTCAGCCTCCCAAGTAGCTGGGACTACAGGTATGTGCCACCATACCCAGCTAATTTTTACTATTTTTAGTACAGATGGGGTCTCACTCTTGCTCAGGCTGGTCTCGAACTCCTGAGCTCAAGCTATCCTCCCACCTCGGCCTCCCAGGCCCGGGTCCACCTTGTAGTCCCAGGTGGCTAGGACTACAGGCGTGAGCCATTGCACGTGGCCCCATAATGCTAAGTAAAATAAGCCAGTATAAAAGACTGGTGAATAATATGATAAGGTATGTGAATTAGACCTCAATAAAGTTGTTTTTAAAATCCTTTATTTTACAAATAAAAATTCATTGTACAGAAATAGTAAGTACATTGCTTAAGATGACATAGCTACTACACTGAGGTTGTTCAAAGCAGAGATGCTTTTCCTAATTGCAGCCTCACTATGGTGAATGAGTTTTGCTTTGCTTTGTCTTTGTCCAAATGTCGACAATGGTTTCTGGACTCCCATTTTATCTCTGTCTGAGGTGTTGCCCTGAGGTAGAATCAGAGCATACAGAGATGAATCAGTGGGGTATGATGGTTAAGAGGACAGGCTAACTAAATTCTTTCCCATTAGTTTGTTACATTTTCTTCATGCAGTGTGTACTTGTTGCTCCTTTCTCACGGTAGAATACAAGCTCCAGGAAGGCTGGGATTTGTTCTGTTTACTAGTGCAGTGCCTGGCATGGTGGAGGGGGTGGGGAGGTTTCTGCAACAGAGATGGAAACAGAGAGGGGAGCAGAACATCAGATTGAGGAGATGACCCAGTTTGGGATATCCCAGGTGCTTGTGGGAGTGATCTAGGAGAGGCTGGATATACATGTCTAGAAAATATTTCACGGAGAGTTCCACTCTCAGTGAGGCCAGGGAGGTGGCCTGACTAGTGAAGATGGTCTACTCCAAGACAACAGAGAGGAGGGAACAATGGCAATTTGGCGAGATCATGCCCCATTGAAAGGGACAGCCATGTTGGAAAGCAGGTTAGTGATGAAAGACTTTCAGATTTTTTGAGAGATGCTGAAAAAACAAGGACATCCATGTGAAATCTTGTCTGCAACTCACATTTTGCCTTCTGGTCACCTGTTTTTGACTTCTGTTGGAGCAATCCAAGCTTGAGCCTTCCTGAGAAGTCTTGGGTATGTGTGGTGGTGGCCGAGAATGTTACTTGTGTCTTTCCTAAGGCAACAGGTATACTTGGAACAAAGCTACCCGGTTAATTGTAGGGGATTCAGGTAGGGGCCAGCCCTGGTAACCCAGTTTAGTAGTCACTTTTTTTTTTTTGTAAATTTTTAATTTTCAAAACTGTTAATTAGGGTGATCTAGAAGTCACTTGCTTTTTTTAACGGTTACATCAAAGAATAATTTTAAGTGTAAAAAGGAAATTGCAAAACAGTGTATTTCACAAGATCCCATTTTTTCAAAATATTTTATGCACATACAGGTATATACCTTGTTTTATTGCTCTTTGCTATATTGTGCTTCCCAGATAGTGCATTTTATTTATTTTTTTTTTTTTTTACAAATTTAGGGTTTGCGGCAACCTCTGGTTGAGCATCTGTCAGTGCCATTTTCCCTATAGTATGTGTTCACTTTGCATCTGTCACATTTTGGTAATTCTCACAATATTTCAAACTATTTTACTATTATTATATCTGTTATGGTGATCTGTGATGAGTGATCTTTGATGTTACTATTTTAAAATTGTTTTGGGGTGCTATAAGCCATGCCCATATAAGATATGGCAAACTCAGTCAATAAATGTGTATTCTGTCCACTCCACTGACCTGCTGTTCTCCCATCTCTCTCTCCTCAGGCTTCCCTCTTCCCCGAGATACGATATTGAAACTAGGTCAATTAATACCCTGCAATGGCTGAACTTAAGAGTTCAAGTGAAAGGAAGAGTCCACTGACGAGGCAAACTTCAGCTGTCTTATTTGAAGAAACTGTCATAGCCATAGCCACCCCAACCTTCAGCAACCACCACCTTGATGAGTCAACACCCACCAACATCAAGGCAAGACCCTCCACCAGCAAAAACATCAAGACTCGCTGAAGGTTCAGATGATTGCTAGCATTTTTGAGCAATATTTTTTAATTAAGGTACGTACATTGTTTTCATAGACAATGCTATTGCACACTTAATAGACTACAGTATACTGTAAACATAACTTTATTATATGCACTTGGAAACCAAAAAATTCATCTGACTTGCTTTGATATTTACTTTATTGTGGTGGTTGGTAGTATTTGAAAAATAACTGCAAGACTTTACCCCAACAATTAACAGCAGTTATCTCTGGAGAGGTCAGATTATGGGTCCCATTGTACTATGTATTTCTGTGTGTTTGGATTGATTTATAGTGACCATGTATTACTTAACAAAAATCAATACATTTTTAAAACTTAATACTTTCTAACATAACTATGAATGGACATACATGTGTAGATAAACCCATAGAAAGGAACCTGAAGAACATATGTCAAATGATCGAGAGTGGTTACCTCCAGGGAAGGGTATGGGGTTTGGGAAGGCTGGCAGGTGAAGGGGAAATTTAATGTTCTGCTCAGTGTCTTTCTGTATTATTTGAATCTTACAGAAGATGTATTCCTGGGTTGTAGAAAAATAATGTGAAGAACTTCAGTGCCCAACATTCTAACTTATCCATTCAGAAGTGGCGGCACAACTCTCCCAAAAGAGAAGGAGGGAAAAACTTTCATCAGGACAAGGACAGTGTTGTCCTCACCCCACCCCTACCCCAGGACCCAGCCCACCCCATCCCAGGCCACCCCACCCCACACACACTGAAAGAGGAGCCAGGGGCCTCATTGTAACACTCATTTTTATATAAATATTCGCAAGTCATGTTACAGAATAAGCCCCACCGGGGAAAAAAGTCAACGTATGGTTTTGTTAAACTGACCCCTGCCTTCTAGGTCGGGCCCCAGCCTAGAGGCGCCTGTTGCTTTGGGAAGGCTGGGGTTGCTGCCGTGAGGCTGCTAAAGAAGCTGCCTGTGTCGCCCACCCCTGGGCCGACCCCCTTCTTTGGTGTGTGGTACATGGTGACCTTCTCCGGCCCCCCTTAGCCCAGGGCAGGGTTTTGGAGAACGGGGTTCAGGGGAGCAGGGCCCAGGAGTCCTGGGGGCACTTGGAATTGGGGTGAGGGGGATTGAGCCATTAAGAGGTGGTGGAGCCTGAGGCTTAGAGGTTGAGCCTTTTGGGGATGGGGGCACACAGAGTTAACAGGAACAAATGGGGGGAACCTGGGCTGTCAGCCAAGCAGGAAGTATTTGCCTTTCCCTTCAGCCTAGGTCCCTAGGTCCCTTTCCCTGTTGGTCCACCTCCTACTGGACCCCACATTCCCAGGGAGAAGCCCTGGGTTCCTGCCTGACCCCTCCCAGCTCTTCCCCTGCAATCCCCGCCTTCCCCCACAGAGAGGCCAGAGGCTAGGAACACAGCACCAGTCTGAGGATTTAATTAACCAGGAAGGGGACTGTTGGGAGGGGCACCCCTGTAAAAATGTACAAAAGGTCTCGGGGGCTATATGGAAGGGGTGATAAATATGTACATGGAACCCCCCCTTCCTTTAGCCCCTTCTCCCCCAGCCCTAGGAGGGCATGAGGACTTGGGTGGTCAGTGAAGAGGAGGGGGCACTTTGGCCTCTGGCTAAGTGAGCCCTTGGGGAGGCAGGCCAAGGGCCTCGAGGCCCTCAAGAGGGCGTGATGGTGCACCTCAGGAGATCATGAGCTATGACCTCTGAAATGACCCCCACACTCGTGTAAACACACATACACACACACACACACACACACACACACCCGCTCTCTGGAGGTTTGTGACCTCTGCTCTACCAGTGACCCCAGGGTCCATGATGCTTATCTCGTGGGGGTTGGGGTTTCTGCTCCCAGGTTCCATGACCTCAGAGGTGGCTGGTGAGGTTATGACCTTTGCCCTCCAGCCCTGGCTTAAAACCTCAGCCCTAGGATCTTGTCAAAAGGAAAGAGGAGATGGAGCTTTGCCCCTGCCCCTCCCCTTCCCTCACCTGTCAGCCCGAGCTGGGCCAGGGGCCCTAGGTGGGGAACTGGGCCGGGGGGCGGGCACAAGCGGAGGCGGTGCCCCCAGAAGGGCTCCTGGTGGGGTCTTGCTGAGAAGGTGAGGGGTTCCCGAGGCTGTGGCAGGTGGCGGCGGAGGAGCCAAGCGGCTGTATAGCAGGGGATGAGCAGGCTCTAGACCATAGAGGCGGGCAGCAGCCACGGCACCTGGTCCAGTAAGCTCCTCACCCGCCTCATAGAAGCGAGGCGGCCTAGCGAGGCGTGGGGGCCCTGCCAACCAGGTTGGCTCCAGGAAGCCAGCACAGCGCTCTGGTGGACTAGGGCCCAGAAACGGGGGTGGCCGGGGCCTCTCGAACAGCAGGTGAAGGCCCTGAGGGCCAGTGGCTGCTGCAGCAGCGGCGGCGGCGGCAGCGGCAGCGGCAGCGGCAGCAGCGGCAGCGGCAGCAGCCTCCTCCTTTCGCTCTTCCTTCACCCGCACGGATTCCTTGGCTGGCCTGGCCCCCTCCTCACCAGCCCGGGACTTGGGAGTAGCAGGAGAAACTCGGAGCTGGGGCCGGGAGAAGGGGAGGTCCCTGGGGGCAGGTGTGGAAAAGAGAGTGAAGGAAGTCCAGTGGCGAGCAGAGGCTGAGGGGCGGGCAGGGCGCAGGCGGGACGGGCAGGCATACCTGTCTTTCTCCTCCTTGGTGATAGAGGGCTCCCTCCGCTCCACAGGCCGCTCCTTGTCTGAGCCTGGTGTCCGGGCGGCCTCAGGGGGCCGGACCCAGGCAGGAAAGGCCAGAGGACTGCGGTGCAGGCGGCCCCATGGGTCTGGGGGGGAAGCGAAGGCTGGTGGAGCCCCTGGACTTTCTTTCTGGGCAAAGACGGCGCCGGAGTCTGGGCAGAGGGTAAAGTAGAAAGTGACAGGGGCCACAAGAGGGGGCCCAGTTCAGACATCCTCCCAGGCCCCTGCCTGAGCACATTACCCCACTGCTGCAGCCCTCCACCCCACCCCACCCTGCACTCACTGAATGTGGGGCTGCCCAGGCCTCCAAAGGCCCCGTTGGAAAGGGCAGCCAAGGAGGCGAAGCTTGTGGGACGCCCAAAGGGATCTGTGGGAGAAAAAGGGGATGGTCAGAGACTGGACAGCCAGCTCCAAGCAGGCATGAGGACCCAGCAGGGAAGAGGCAGAGCCGCAAGCAGGCCTGGAACCCCTGGCTGCATGGTCTCAACAACCATCTGCTGAGCATTTCCTCGGGCCAGGCAAGGCATTGGGCTTTGACATGCACCATGTAGTTTAACCTCACAACAAGCCCCATGAGGCAGATAGGATCATTCCTGCTTAAAGATGATGAAACAGGCTCAGAGAGGTAAAATGACTTGCCAACGGTCATCTAACCATGAATGGTACCATCAACCCAGGGCCTCTCTGACACCAGAGGTCAAGCTCTTACCCCCTACTCCCCAACATAGCCACCTGGACCCACCTTAGCAGATCTCAGCTCTGCAGCAAGCCACTCGCCTCAAGACCTCTGCTGGCTTCCCCCCATCTGACATGCAGAGCCCTTCCCAGCCTGACCCTAACTTCATGCATGTGTCACAAAGCCAGCCAGAACAACTACCTACCCTCCCAGGGAACCTCACAATTTCCTCAGCCAGGAACACCTTTCTCTATGTCATCAGGCTCAACTCCTCCTTGTCCACCCAAAGCCAGGTTAAATCTCCCCAAGAGGCCTGCTGAGATCCCTAAGAGTCAGTGCCCATGCCCTCCCCTTGTCCTGCACTGCCTCCCGACCCTCCTCTCCCAGAAGGCACACTACCCCCTTCAGAGACAGGGTCTGAGCTGGCAGAGACTGGAAATTACCCTGTCTTTCCCTACTCATATTACAGATGAGGAAATCAAGGCTCAGAGGGGGTACAGTAACTTGCCCAAGGTCACAAAGCAAGTGGAACCAGGTCTACCCCCATTCCAGCTGCCTGTCAGGTCTGATTTCCATCCCCAGCTTGAGAATCCCTGGAAGTCAGGGACAAGGCCTGGGTTGCCCAACATGCCCTTGGCTCTTACCAATGTGGGTGCTGGGGCTCAGGAAGGGTCCGTGGGCCCCGGGAGCTGCCGTGAAAGGATTGGCTGCAGCATGGACGGCACCTGGGGCAGAGAGGTGGGAGATTCTGATGAGGCTGAGTGGGCGCAAGGTGGGCTTTGGGCTATAGACGGGGAACCTCAGGCCCCGAGAGGGCTGGCCAGACTCACCAGTCGCAGTGAAGAGGGAGGCCGGGTGGGAGAGCTCCTGCCCAGGGGGCAGGGCCCCATAGGGCCCCGGAAGGCAGGGCAGGAGGTCGTTCCGAAAGTCAAGCTTGTGGGAGTCACCCTGCGTGGGACACAGGGAGAGGGGCAGTGAGTGAAGAGCCAGGTCTGGTCTAGCTCTTGCTCTCCCACCCTTAGTTCCCCTCCAAGGGCTGGCTGGCACCAAGATGGGGCTTGGATGCTTATCCTCTGCCTCTCTCAGAGCCTTCTCTGACCATCCCCCTAATTAGCCAGAGAACTAAGTGCCCAGCAGTGACAGTGGACAGGAGAGAATGTTTCTGGCCAAGCTTCCACTGAGCTCTGTTGAAGGTAGACATCCAGAGCTCTGGCCACCCCTGACTCTCAGACCCACTCTCCCCAGCCCTCCAGCCCCAGTACCTTCATCTTTTCCTGGTGTCTCAGGATCATGTAAGCCACGCGCACGTGCATGGCACACCACTTCCCTGGTTTCTGCCGCCCCAGAAGGATGACCAAAGGGAAAGGGAAGGAAAGAATGTTCTCTCATCACCCACTCCAGGCCTGGCCCTGGGCCCAGCCGTGCCACACAACATCCCCATTCATCATCCCTACAACTGAGGGATGACTAGGTTCATTTTATAGCCTAGGAAACTGAGGCTCAGAGAGATAAACTGTCTTGCCCAAGGTCCCGTGGCCAGTTACGTCCGAGCCCAGGTCTGTGACTTGAAATCCCTTCACTTTTTGCTATTCCACATCTGGCTGCCTCCATATACTGAGCTTCTTACTTGTTCCCAAGCAAGACCCCCCCTCAGCCAAACACCCTGACACCAGCCCCCAGCCTCATGCAGCCTGAGGTCCTCACCCAACTCACCCTCAAAGGTGGCCGGAAATGGTCAGGGATCTGGGGATGGCAAAGGAGAGATCGGAGGCGATTCAGACCTGATAACTGAGCTGGGTGCCAGGTCTCCATAGCACCCACTCACCCACCAAACTCCTCCCTGAGACTGTGTAGCTGCTTTAAACCTTTCCTGCTTGGGTCAAAACTCCTTTCCCCATTTCTCCCACTCCAGGCAACTCTCCTCCAGGATAAGGTTTCTGAACCAGGCCCCAGGGAGGTGCCCTGCTTGGACAGCTGGGGGATGGGTGAGTGGGCAGGCAGGACAGGTTTCTCAACTAGAAAAGCTATCCTATTAACAGCTTTGTAATTTGGGGGTCTGTTTATGGTTTCTTTAGGGAAAAAAATGCCTTTTAAGGGAGTTGGAAAACCTCTGGTCTAGTCTACCCTTTAGGAAACACATCCTGTGCTTTTCACAATGTTCCCAGAGCCCTGGGGTCTAAGGCTGCTACATGTGCCAAGGGGGAGGGAAGGCCCTGGCTTCCCAGCCACTTCACAAAGGGGCAGCTTATCTTTTCATTGTTTTATGAACAGGGCTTCCTGGTATGATGTCATTTATTAAAAAATGGTTCTGTGACTCAAAAAATTTGAAAACCCCCATAGAGACCACTGTCCTAAATAATCTTATTCCTGGGACAATCTCACGAAACTCCTCCTATTCCTCATGACTGGGAAATCGTGTTATTTACAGATACTCCCTCTCATTAGACACCCAGAGACAACCCTGATCAGGTATTAAAGAGAGAAGTCAGTAGTTCACTCTCCCACAACATACCTACCAACTCCCCCAGGATCTGCCCTGGCCCCCCTCACCTGTGTCCCCTTCTGGGGGAGCCCGCTTGGCACTGGCCCCAGTCGTGGTGGCAGCTCAGGGTTCGTGCTCTGGGAAGGGGGAGTGGAGGGATCAGACAGGAGAGCTGGCACCAAGCATAAAAGGGGCCTAGAGCCAAGCTAGGGGATGGGACAGGGGAGGGAGCATGGCTTTAGAGAAACCTGGGTCCAGAAGGGGAGGACAGGAGGATGGGTATGGTTTGAGGAACAGGAAGAAGGTATGTGGATCTGGGGTGTCTGGATTTGTAAAGGGTAGGAGGTGGTGGTGTCTGGATTGGGAGCTCACCTTGGGCTGGAAGGCCCCCTGCAGGGAGCCAAAGGAGACAGCCGGCGGGAGGCCCGGAGGTAGCCCGGGCACTGCGGGAGGGAAGGCCGTGTACGGCTGTGGAGAGAAGGGGACTAGTCCAAGCAGGGGGTGGAGGTGCAGCCCAAGTCTGGTCTGCCCATCAGTCCTCTGGCCTCCACCCTAAACCCCCCCAGGGAGCGCTCCCAGGCTCAAGGCTCTTGCTTTTGAAGCTACAAACTGGACCCCAATGGTCAGGGCCACAGCACTGATGCATACACACACACACACACACACACACACACACACACACACACACGCACACACACACGCACACTCACATTATGTCGGAAAAGGCCTTCCATCTTTCCTGGATATTTCTCAAACTAGGGAAGAGAAGGGAAGAGTGAGCTGCCAGCCAGGGACCCAGGGCCTTCCCCTGGAAGCCACACCCTCCCCTCCCAGGCCTCTGAGCCTCATCACCGGCCCAATGAGGAGCTCACCATGTGGGGGCCGTGGGGTGGCAGCAGGCCCGGGGGGTAAGGGGTGAAGTGCTGGTGGGTGTGCTGGTGGGTGTGCTGGTGCTGGTGGTTGTGCTGGTGGAACTGGAAGGACAGGGGCCGGGCCGAGCCCCCTGCCCCCACCACCTCAGGGCCACCCGGGGCATTCAGGTAGCGGGAGTTCAGGTCCTGGCCGATCAGGTCCTGCTCTGTGAGAGGGGAGGGGGAGAAGGCTTTAATGTCTGTTGCCGCCATATCAGCCTTCTTGGGCCCAGGTGACTGGCCTTCCCTCTGGCCTTGAGCCACTCCCTCCTCAAGCCCTGCTGTCTGCTGAGGCCCGGATGCCCCAAAGCCGACTGGGCCCCAGCCCGGGGCCATGGCCCCCCACCCCCCGGCCAGGACCCCAAACTCACCAGAAAGGGCGTTAGCGGCTGAGGCCCCAGGGTGCCCTGGCACCTGCAGCAGGGGTGGGGGTGGGGGCAGGGTGGGACCAGGGGAGAACAAGGAAGGGTGGTGGGGTGGTGGGGGGGGCCGCAGCCCGGGAGGGGGAAAGCCGTGGGTGGACAAAGGCAGGGGCAGTGAGGGCGTCGGGGGCCGGTGGGTGAGCTGCGCGGACGAGGAGGAGGCAGATGAGGAGGAGGAGGACGAAGAGGATGATGAGGGGGGAGGCTGAGCCACGGGAGGGGCCGGGGCCTTGGGGGGCGGCCGTGAAGAGCTGGGGAGAGAAGTGGGGAGATGAGTGAGGGGGTTGGGAGGTGTCAGCTCTGACGGGAGGGGGTCAGAAGCCTGGGTGATACCGTGACTCTGGTTCTTCAACATGGGAGGTGGCAGAACCCATCTCCCAGGACGCCCCCACCCAGGGAACCCATCCTCAGACTGAGGTGCCTCCCACACCCAGCAGACCCCCTCTTCTCCCTCTCTAGGTCTCCCACACAGCTGCCTCTGCCGTGTCCGGCCATATGACTTTCCCTTTCTGACTCAACCACAGCACAAAACAGATCATTCACTTTGACGCTTAATTATAACAGGCCACCTGGGTTCCCCCACTAAGACAGTGGAAGCAGCACCGCCCTGGCCTGGCCTGGGAGTCAGGAGACCTGAATTCTAGGCCCATCTTGCCATTAATGCCCTGGGTGACCTTGAGCAAGTCACTGCCCCCTCTGAGCCTTAGTTTTCTCAAGAATAATAACAATGATAATAATGATGACAATAAAAATAGCATCAACGATAATAATGTCAATAATTCTTACCCTTTGGTGAGCACTTACTGTAGGCTAAGTGCTGGCACCTGCTTTACATGCTAATGCAAGTCTCCGACATGTCACGCCACCTTCCCAAATGCTGTCCCGGCAGTGTAACCATCTGTACTGTACCTGTTTACTTCTTTCTATAACTTAACTCAGTTTTTTCCTTATTTACCTAGTCTCACCCTAAGCAATATGTGAAATCAAGGGATTGAGGTACTAATCATATTTCTCGAAAGCACATAAAAGCTAATTCATGACTGTGTTAAAAAGTTTACCCATGTGAGACCTGAAATCATCCCACGTATCACTAATAACAAGTGCACACACTTTGGGAAACACTGCATTCACTCAGTTAATCCTCACAACAGCTTTAGGATGAAGGTACTATTATTATTTCATTTCACAGAAAGAGGAAATAAAGGCTCAGAGGGGTTAAGTGACTTGTCAAAAATCACACAGCCAGTAAACAGCAGAGCAGAAATTTGAATGTGGGTCTGACTGACACCAAAGCCAGCACTCTTAATCATCATGTCAGCATTTCCCAAAGTATGTTCCAAAGAACACTATTCCTAGCAGATGTGCCTTACAAAGAATTCTCACCAGCAAATAAAATTGGGAAAGGACACAAACTGGATTTCCCCATATGTGAATGTATAAAGGGCTCAGATAAGTCCTGCAGTAATCAATCTCGTTAAATTTGTTTCACCCAGTGTCTCTCAAACTTTTCAGCTTCAGAATCCTTTTTCAAGACACACCCTACAGGTGCCATCCTATGTCCCCATCACAGAACGCAGGGATTGGCACCAAAATGACCAGCCCCGTCCACACCAGATCAAAGCCCTGGACTGCTCACCTGCCAGTGCTGAGGTCCAGGCTGCTGCCATAGGGAGAAGTGCGGAGGCCGAAGGGCGAGACCCGAAGCTGCAGCTGGGGCTGGGGTGGGGGTGGCAGACTGGGGGTGGCCGGCAGGGGTGCAGGGGGTGAGACAGGAGGCCGAGGGGCCGGTGGAGGCGGTGGTTCCTTTGGGGGGAAAGGCACTAGCAGCGGGTCGGGCCCCGGGGGCTGTTCCTGGCTCCGCTCCAGGCCCGACACTTTAGGGACCACGGAGAGTTTTGCTTCACAGTTCCCATTGAAGGCGCCGTGGGGGCCCGAGGCTGTGAGGGCAGGATGGCAGACATGCTCAGTTGAGGCCCATGCTCACCCAATTTCCCTCCCTTGCCTCCAACCACAGCCCTTAGGACAAACCTTTGCTGGTTGAGACAGTAAAAGATGGGTCGAGGTCATCATCGGAGACCTGGGGAAGAAAGGTAGGAATAGGGTTAGGTTGTGGTCAGGCCAGGCCTCCATCTAGCAAGGCCAATGGCCTCTGGAGCCTGCTAGGAACTGGTGGCAGTGGCAAATCTGTTCCATCAGTTTAGTCGAGATCTCTCAGAGACTGTGGGCTCTAGGTGCCCTAAGCTTGGAGAAAGGAATGGAGCAGTTGAGCCCAAGAATCTGATAGGCCAGAAGACTGAGTGGAGGCAGCACTGAAGTAGCAGAGAAGCAGGCAAATCGAAACAGAAATGTCAGACATCACTGCCTGCTGGCCCACAGGTCTGCCTGGCCTACAGATTTGTTCGGTTCAAAAACATTAGCAAAAAAATTTTTTTTTTTTTTTTTGATACAGAGTCTCACTCTGTTGCCCAGGCTAGAGTGCGGTGGTATCAGCCTAGCTCACAGCAACCTCAAACTCCTGGACTCAAGCGATTCTTCTGCCTCAGCCTCCTGAGTAGCTAGGACTACAGTCATGCACCACCATGACTGGCTAATTTTTTCTATATATTTTTAGTTGGCCAATTAATTTCTTTCTATTTTTAGTAGAGACGG
This sequence comes from Lepilemur ruficaudatus, assembly GCA_963574885.1. NCBI lineage: Eukaryota > Metazoa > Chordata > Mammalia > Primates > Lepilemuridae > Lepilemur > Lepilemur ruficaudatus. Next base: position 14,859 of record CAUYRT010059215.1, read on the forward strand.
GGTCTCACTCTTGCTCAGGCTGGTTTCGAACTCCTGACTTTGAGCGATCCTCCCGCCTCGGCCTCCCAGAGTGCTAGGATTA
>CAUYRT010059218.1:0-14127 GCA_963574885.1 Lepilemur ruficaudatus
TGGCCAACTAAAAATATATAGAAAAAATTAGCCAGGCATGGTGGCGCATGCCTGTAGTCCCAGCTACTTGGGAGGCTGAGGCAGAAGGATCACTTGAGCCCAGGAGTTTGAGGTTGCTGCGAGCTAGACTGATGCCACAGCACTCTAGCTCAGACAATAGAGAGAGACTTTATCTCAAAAAAAAAAGTTTATTTTGCAATCAACCTATCTTAAAAGTTACAGCTGAACTTCAACTCCAACTCCAACAGGCAACTCCAAGTTGTTTGGAGGAAACTGTTGGCTCCATTCACAGGTGTCCCCTCAGCCAACGACTGGCAGAGAGAGGTCTTCATCAGCCTGTTCTGCTTTCTTTGGAGTCATCAACTCTTGGCCAGATCGTCTGCTCAATACCTGTACTTCTTAGGGAGGATAACCTAGACTCACTGGTTCTTGGAGTCACATCAAACCCTCAACAGATAATACTACTGATGGAGGATTGCCAGAAGGACCAAGAGTCCATCAATCAGTTCTTCAGAGATTCTAAAACCTACCTGGACCATCTCCTTTCAGTCCTCCCCAAATACATAAGACTGACTAGCCATTTGGGGTTATCTCCACATTAAACAATATTATTAGAAACAATACTTTGACACAAGAGGTTTTATTTATTAGAGGTAAGGTTGCTAAAAGTGAGGTTTGCCATTTTACAGTGTTCTCTTTATGAGAACTGAAGGGAAAGATTCCTTGAGTAGCTGCCTCAGGTTGATCTTGTGGAGTCTGGATTTGATCTTATTTCCCTCTTTACACTAACCACTAGGAAGCCAAATTTGTAATTTATCTTTTAAATATATCAGACCACCGATAATGCAGATTGTGTGCTAACCTTATTCCTGGCCTCAACTTTTTTTCCTTTAGCCCAATTTTCTTACAAATGAGGAATCTGAGGTTCAAACAGGTTAAGGAATTAGGCCAAAATTCCAAATGACTTCTGATAACAAAAGCCCATGCCTACTCTATTACATTACACCGCTCCCCACTTTGCTACTTTAAATAGCTTATCTTTACCCAGCTTAATGACTAAAACCCAAGTGACACTGGTTAGACCTGGCAGAGATACAGGTGAAAAGACTTTTGTGAAGTGGGTGCTGGGTAGCATCTGGGGCTGGAGCTGGCTGTGGGACTCACTTGGTGGAGGGGCTTAGTGGAGAGAGCCCTGGACTGAAGCGAGGAACCTGGGCAAGGCTTGACCCTCACTCTGCGAGAAGGCCCAGGAGCCTCCCTAAAGGCCCATTTCTTTCCAAGTTAATTTCAGAAAAAAAACACTGCAAAGGACAAATTCTGTACTACTCCTCATCAGTTTTGCCCTTACCGGGAATAACCATCTTCCAGCCTCCAAAGGAAGGGGAGAGAATATACAAAGCAACAGACCAGCAAGAGGCAGGGGTTCCTCTAGCTTCCCCTCTATCAGCTCTACCAAAGAAGCTGAGGACAGATGGCAGAGTCAGGACACCCAGCAAGCATGCTGAGTCCTGCTGCCTGTCCCTCTTCTCTCCAGGAGCCTGGAGGATTTATTCTGACTGTACAGAACTGCTGTGACTGTTACCCAGCCTGTCCCACTGGGATCCGTCCTCTCCAGGTGTGGCTGGGGTTGAAGGGCCCAGGCTTGCTGCATGTGCAGTCCAGTCATGTACTCGAGACAGTAGTCTCATGAACAGCTTTCTGCAGAAAGAGAAACATAAAGGCTTACAGAATCAACTTTTGTGAGCAGACCAAAACAATTTAGATTTTTTTTTTTGAGACAGAGACTCACTCTGTTGCCCAGGCTAGAGCGAGTGCTGTGGCATCAGCCTAGCTCACAGCAATCTCAAACTCCTGGGCTCAAGCGAAGTCTCCTGCCTCAGCCTCCCAAGTAGCTGGGACTACAGGCATACGCCACCATGCCAGGCCAATTTTTTGTATATATTTTTAGTTGGCCAATTAATTTCTTTCTATTTTTTTATAGTAGAGACGAGGTCTTGCTCTTGCTCAGGCTGGTTTCGAACTCCTGACCTTGAGCGATCTGCCCGCCTCGGCCTCCCAGAGTGCTAGGATTATAGGCGTGAGCCACGGCGCCCGGCCAACAATTTAGATTTTATTTCATAAAATTAAAGTCATTATATGGCAATGCTTGGGAAATAGGTCAGCAGACCAACTAAGAGATTTCCCCACACTCGACCACAACACTAGCTATATGATTTCTGGGCTCATCATTGACCATTAGCCACTGCTTCCTCATTTCCCAACAGGGACGTGGGACAGTCCATTCTAATGCCCCTCTCACCTCTGAAATTCTAACTCTAAACTAGATGTTGCTGTCTTCCCAGAGAAATTGCACTGCACAGATGGGATGGGAGGGGTACAGGAAGAATAGGTGGTGGCCTTCCCCTACCTCCCAGGGCAAACAGTGTGGCCTGGAACTGGTCCAATTATAGGAGGTCTCAAGAATCAGGCAGAGGGCAACAGTGGGTTCCTGAGCAGAGACATAATAGCAAAGCGGTATTTGTGGAAGACTGGTCTTGAATAGGTACACAAATGAACTAAAGGGGAGGAAAATAGGCAAATGTGAGACATTGGAGAAACAGAAGAAAAGGGAACAATCCTTCAGGCTAAAAATACATAGGAATGTCTTATTTTAGCATATTTGGCCTCATTTTTCTACAGGGTTGTCTAACATGCTTCCTGGAGGCACATTTACAGAGTTGTATAAGTAATGACAAGGATCTCTTAAGTGCCACAGCATCCTTATGCTTTCCTTTGTGGGATTTTACAGGCAGACGACATGGCTAAATTGTTATACTATAAAACTTTCTTTACTTTTCAGGCTTTGAAGTTTTATTTGCATTTCTATAATACACACACTTGCTACTTTTTTTTTTTTTTAGACAGAGTCTCACTTTGTTGCCCGGGCTAGAGTGCCGTGGTGTTAGCCTAGCTCACAACAACCTCAAACTCCTGGGCTCAAGTGATCCTTCTGCCTCAGCCTCCCAAGTAGCTGGGACTACAGGCATGCGCCACCATGCCCGGCTAATTTTTTCTATATATATTTGGTTGGCCAATTAATTTCTTTCTATTATTAGTAGAGACAGGGGGTCTTGCTCTTGCTCAGGCTGGTTTCGAACTCCTGACCTTGAGCAATCCACCCGCCTCGGCCTCCCAGAGTGCTAGGATTACAGGCGTGAGCCACCGCACCCGGCCCATCTAAGCAGTATTTTTAAAAGGCATCAATTCATGTCACCATTTTGAGTAAAAATCATGCATATGCATAGCACCCACAGAATCTAAGTTCTGACTTGTTGCAACAAGGCTGAGACCTTAAGAAGAAATGAAGGAGAAAACTGCATTTAACCCTCTTAAAAAAGTTTCTTAAAACCAGTTTCGACTCTTGGTGTTACAGTTCATGCTACCCTAACCAGAGCCATGTGCCCAAGTGGACCTGAAGCTTTTAACACAAGTTTGCAGCAGAGTATATAGCTGTCAGGGCAGTTAACAACGAAACTTTCTATCCAGAGTGCTGAGAAATTGCTCTGCCGGAGAAGCTGGCTCTTGGACTGGAAACTTCCAACCTCATACAAATGCACAAATATTATCATTTTATAGATGTGCCAGAATGTTGCATACTGACAACCAACCATGTGGGAAGAAAAAAATAAATGTGCCAGAATGTGAAAAGGGTTGGGAAGCCTTGAGTTAAACTCTGAATAAGAAAATTCTCACCCCAAAAACTAAACTCCTTAAGCTCACCATTAAAATTATGAAATAAGATTACTTCTTTGTGATTAAAGATCAGAATGCAATATAGTATTGCAAGGTGAAACTGGATTTCTAAGCCCCAACAAGATGGTCAGCATTTAATGTAATTTTACAGAAAGCCTGGTAAGTGGTTTCTTAAAATTAAATATTTGTTTTACTGGAATCTAGCAAGGGAACAATATTAATAAAATACTTACTACAAAATTAATCTACACCGCTAGTTTGTACTAACTCTAATTGGGAGGTTTCAGGAAATGAGACTAGCTAAACATTCTGTTAGAGGAGGTCATAGGCTGATAAAGCATTAGCTTTGTCTTCTGCCTTGAGTTCTCTATCAGATTATTACAACTCAAACTCCCTGGCAAGTAATGAACTCTGGTATTTATCCTCCCAATCTATTATCTAACAGCTTAATTTAAATAATTTATCTAAGCACAGCATGTGAATCTGTAGGCATATGATGAATGATAGTTCTTTTTCCTTTCTAGGCAATGGTTTGAACATGTTCCTAAGAGGTTATCATAAAATAAGATCGTGTAAAAGTACTTTGTAAATTAAAACAGCAAATTTAAAACTTAGGACTGAGGGTGTGATTTGCAGATGCAGCCCAGGCCGGCTCTGTGGGGACTTCACTCTGTGTTGTGTTCTCTCAATTGCAGGGCCCAAAGCGGGCTTCACACTATTAAGGTAACTTGTGGGTGTCACCCAGTTGTCACATAACTTCTTGGATTCTTGAAGGCAGCAGGATATGCTCACACTGCCGTTATTATGCTTGAACAAGCCTAGGCAGAGGCTGCCTTTTTCCTCCTAAATCATGTGGGAATTAAGCATAATTCCTATGGCTTATTTTCCCCCACATTGCAGGAGGGAAATTTGCTTAAAATACTTAGTTAAATACAAGGCTAGCTGTTGTTTTCAGAAGTTAGATCTTGATCATGAATCTGTGTCAGTCAATATTTAAGTGCTCACAGTACAGAGTGCCCCAGATGGAGACGACATGGAAATAACTAATCCAATTTGTCGTCACAGCAATGCTTTCCAACTATTCCAGAGTGATAGGCTTCTTCCGTGTCTTTTGGTCTCAAAAATGTAAAACTATGCAATGACTGGATGAATAGTTAACCATGATGAGTCATTAATATGGAGAGACTTTTTGCCATTCCTGAGTTATAAACCCTAAAATGATATATCAAAGAGATTAGTCATGGCCGGGCGCGGTGGCTCACGCCTGTAATCCTAGCACTCTGGGAGGCTGAGGCGGGTGGATCGCTCGAGGTCAGGAGTTCAAAACCAGCCTGAGCAAGAGTGAGACCCCATCTCTACTATAAATAGAAATAAAGAAATTAATTGGCCAACTAAAGATATATATAGAAAAAAATGAGCCGGGCATGGTGGCGCATGTCTGTAGTCCCAGCTATGTGGGAGGCTGAGGCAGAAGGATCACTTGAGCCCAGGAGTTTGAGGTTGCTGTGACCTAGGCTGACGCCACGGCACTCACTCTAGCCCGGGCAACAGAGTGAGACTCTGTCTCAAAAAAAAAAAAAAAAAGAGAGAGAGAGATTAGTCATGACCGAGCAAGGGGGCTCATGCCTGTAATCCCAGCACTTTGGGAGGCTGAGGTGGGAGGATCACTTGAGGCCAGGAGTTCAAGACCAGCCTGAGCAAGAGTGAGACCCTGTCTCTAGAAAAAATAGAAAAATTAGCTGGGTGTGGTGTTGTGTGTCTGTAGCCCCAGATAAGGCTAAGGCAGGAGGATCACTTGAGCCCAGGGGTTTGAGGTTGCAGTGAGCTATGATGATGCCACTGATCTCTAAACTGGGCGACAGAGCAAGAGTCTGTCTCAAAAAAAAGAGATTGGTCTCAACTAGGATTTGTAGCCAATCAGTAATCCTTAAGGTACTTTAAAATCTTAGGTGCTTTAATAATTTGTTTTAAATTGTTAGAGCAGGAAATGGAGATTTTTTTTTTTTTTGAAGAATCACTCATGCCCTATGTATGAACCGTCAGGAATGAGTAGAATCAAGGTTTCATAAGGACACAGGACGGCAACCCAAACATGAGCAACCTGTTCACACAGACATTTTGGCCTCATTGCCTCATCACTGCCCCATTTCGGCCCACTCCGGGTCTATGCCTATTCTGTTCTAACCCAGCTAATTGACGGAATAAGCCAGGACACGGTGCCCCAGTTGAGATACCTATGACAAGGGAGGGCTTAGAATCAGCCAACTAGATTTTTTCACTTCTTTCAACTTTTTAGGAAAGAAATGGCAACAAAAACTATTTTAAGGGGTGCGTTTGAAAAAGCAACTTCTAAGGGGTGGCCTTGGAAATTCAGCCCAATCTCATAAATACCAACAATGAGAATCAGTGTTTAAAGTGATGACCCTAACATACTACAAATACAATTTTGATACATGTGATACAATGATGTATAATAATTTATCTAATAAACATTTTCAACAACAGCACTTAAAACAATGAGGATTTTTATTATTCCCCTGTGCAGAAAATGCAGTTCCTGCTTCCTCCTCCATCCTAGGTTTTACTGAAAATGGCCTGAAGGAGTTAATTTTTTCTTATAGATTGAGTGAATTTATACTATTAGACTATAGAGATTATCCATGTCTGGTTTTCCTCTATAATAATAAAAGACAAGACAGCAGCCAAAAAGACTCATTTATGAGATTCCACTTTGAATAAGTTTTGCTTCATTCTATCCTTGGGTTCAAATGTATTGTAAGAACAATGTCTGTTAACCTTTCAAGTAAGTCTTTATCTGTCCATAGAGATTGATTATAACAAACACAGGACCCTACCATGTAGACTATAAAGAAGTTGCTTCACAGGAGAAAATATAGTTTTTGTTTCTTTTAACTATAGTAGTTCTCAACTGGGTGCAGTTTTCCCCCCAGGAAACATTTGGCAAAGCCCAAAGACGTTGCTGGTTGTCACAAATTGGGGAGTTGAGGGTGCTACTGGCATCCAGTGGTCAGAGGCCAGGGATGCTGCTAAATATCCTACAAGGCACAAGATACCCCCAACAAAAAATTACCCAGTCCAAAATGTCAATAATGCCAACGTAAAGAAAACTCTGTTTTTTGTTTTTGAGACAGAGTCTCACTCTGTTGCCCAGGCTAGAGTACCTCCCAAGTAGCTAGGACTACAGCATCCGCCACCATGCCCAGCTTATTTTTCTATATATTTTTAGTTGTTTGGCTAATTTCTTTCTATTTTTTTAGTAGAGACATGTTCTTGCTCTTGCTCAGGCTGGTCTTGAACTCCTCAGCTCAAACAATCCTCCCGCCTTGGCCTCCTAGAGTGCTAGGATTACAGGCGTGAGCCACCGCACCCAGCCAGAAAACCCTGCTTTAAACAAAATGAGATGGGTAACCACTTACAGAGTCTAAATTAATAGCTCTTAGATATAAATTATGCCCACAGACATCTCTAAAAGTAAAAATATATTTTAGACTACTAAAAGTGAAAATTTCTGCCAAATCAATTCTAATAAACATGTACAGTATGAATAAGAGCCTATGAGCATATCACATTATCAAGAATACAAAGTAATAATTTGAGGAAAATTTTATGTACAAATGGAAAAAGCCATGCACAGATGGATAGGGATATCTTTAAAAACATGTTCTACCATTACATTTTGTTTTGTTTTGTTTTGTTTTAAAAATCACTAGCACTCTGGGAGGCCAAGGCAGGAGGATTGCTCAAGGTCAGGAGTTCAAGACCAGCCTAAGCAAGAGTGAGACCTTGTCTCTACTATAAATAGAAAGAAATTAATTGGCCAACTAAAGATATATAGAGAAAAATTAGCTGGGCATGGTGGCGCATGCCTGTAGTCCCAGCTACTCTGGAGGCTGAGGCAAGAGGATTGCCTGAGCCCAGGAGTTTGAGGTTGCTGTGAGCTAGGCTGACGCCAGGGCACTCTAGCCTGGGCAACAGAGTGAGACTCTGTCTCAAAAAAAAAAAAATCACTTATTTTGAAAATGTGAAGATACGACTTGTATGTGACTGTTAATACTGCTAATATTTGCCACTGCAAAACAAGTTCTCACACCTACGCCCACGTTAAGAGGTTTAAAATACACACGGGCCCACGCGCACACACACCCTTACCTTATCTTTGTGTTAACTGAACAAAGTCCAACCTAGTAGACTTTGGCCAGTATACTAAAACACCAATAGGGTTAAAAAAAAAAGCATATATCTCTATAGGGATACGATTGTACAACGTTTAAATATAATGTGAAGGCTGGGCGTGGTGGCTCACGCCTGTAATCCTAGCACTCTGGGAGGCCGAGGCAGGAGGATCGCTCAAGGTCAGGAGTTGGAAACCAGCCTGAGCAAGAGCGAAACCCCTTCTCTCCTAAAAATAGAAACAAATTAATCGGCCAACTAAAAAATATATATATAGAAAAAACATTAGCCGGGCATGGTGGCACATGCCTGTAGTCCCAGCTATTCGGGAGGCTGAGGCAGAAGGATCACTTGAGCCCAGGAGTGTGAGGTTGCTGTGAGCTAGGCTGACGCCACCGCACTCTAGCCCGGGCAACACAGTGAGACTCTGTCTCAATCTATCAATCAATCAATCAATCAATCAATAAATCTAATGTGAAGATGAATTAGGAACTTTGATTTGTAGGTTCAGTAACCTTTCTCCTATACTGTGAACTGGAAGAATCAGTTTGTTTTAGGACTTGATTTTCAGTAAGATTATCAAACAGGATGGCAAAGATGGGTTACGTTCTTTAGAGGACAGATGTCTTTATAAATCAGAGGCCATGCTATACGACGGGCACCACGGGACTATCCCACATGATAAGGAAACTAATCCACTGATTACAGACCCAGCATAAAACAGTCAGTAATTAGAAACATTTCTGTTAATGTTGCCCTTCTGTCTCTGAAATTCACCTGTGCACTTTCCCATTTAAACTCCAGCTGTTGTCATTATTCCTAGCCGATAAATCTTTATACTGTCCTTTTCTACAGTACACCATGACTAAAACAGGATTAAATGAAGCATGCAATCTGATTAGTTAAGAAGAAGGCCAATTGTCTGGGTTATAACTAATGTGTGCTACATGGCTAGTTTGAAACCCATATTGGGGTTATAGAAATGCCTCCCACATTATGCTTATAATTTCAATTTAACCAACAGATTTTAAGGAGGTGCTATGTGCCAGTCTCCCGACTAAGAACTCAGGACACAAAGATAAAAGGGACACAGGACGAATAGAGAAAAAGAAATAAAATTTACTTGAACAAATTCAATTTGGAACATAATTTATCTTCTGGAAGGGCCTCTGAAGGATCTGAAGAGTCTGGATGCCTGTTTGGTGAAATTAAAAGGAAGGGAGATAAAAGCTTCAACCAAGTCTCTTAATTGTGCTTTTTATTTATTCTTTTATTTTTAATTTTTTTTGAGACAGAGTCTTACTCTGTTGCCTGCGCTACAGTGCCATGGCGTCAGCCTAGCTCACAGCAACCTCAAACTCCTGGGCTCAAGCGATCCTCCTGCCTCAGCCTCCGAAGTAGCTGGGATTATAGGCATGTGCCACCATGCCCGGCTAATTTTTTCTATATATATTTTTAGTTGTCCAGCTAATTTCTTTCTATTTTTCTAGTAGAGACAGGGTCTTGCTCTTGCTCAGGCTGGTCTTGAACTCCTGAGCTCAAATGATCCTCCCACTTCGGCCTCCCAGAGTGCTAGGATTACAGACATGAGTCACCACGCCCAGCCAATAGTGCTTTTTAAAACTCACACATGGCATTCAGCAATGAGGGTGTGCTACTTTATGCTGGTTATATGCAGAAGTTTGCTTCTTTGTGAGCAAACTTCTGCATATAACAAGAACAGAAGTTGTAGGGAATAAATTTATGACCTACTCCTACTCCCTCTTCAAAATGTATGTGCATAATGTTAAGTAAAGAGAAAAGCAGCCAGGCGTGGTGGTATGCACCTGTAGTCCCAGCTATTCAAGAGGCTAAAGTGGGAGAATAGCTTGAGGCCAGCGTGGGCAACATAGCCAGACACTATCTCTAAAAAAGAAAAAAGAAAAGAAAAACACAAAAGTGTCCGTATAATGAATGAATTCAGCAAGGCTGTGGGATACAAGAGCAATATACAAAAATCAACTATTTCTATACAGTACTAGCAATTAACAATTCAAAACCAAAATTACGAAAATTTCATCCATAATAGCATAAAAAATACCTAGGAATAAATTTAACAAAAGAAATGTTAAGACTTGTATACTGAAAATTACAAAACACTGTCATAAGATATTAAAGAAGATCTAAATAAATGAAGAGGTATTCCAGGTTCATGGAATGGAATGCAAGACTCAGTATTATTAAGATAACAACTCTTCTCAGGTTGATTCAACACAATCTCTATCAAAAGCTCAGTACTCATTTTTTTCCAGAAATTTATAGCCTGGGCACAGTGCCACACATTTATAATCCCGGATGCTCAGGAAGCTGAGGTGGAAGGATTGTTTGAGCCCATGGGCTCAAGATTCAGGGGTTTAAGACCAGCCTGGACAACACAGTGAGACCCACCCCTCTCAAACACACACACACACACACACAGAGAAATGTACAGCCTGACCCAAAATTTGTATGGAAATATAAAGAACCCAGAATATTCAAACAGCCTTTAAAAGGAACAAAGTTGAAGGACTTAGCATTTAAAATCCTACTTATTAGGCAACAGTGATTAATTTAGTGTTACTAACATAAGGATGCATACTTAGATCAATGGAATACAACTGCAAGCCCAGAAATAAATTCTTATAATTTATGATCAACTAATTTTCAACAAAGGTGCCAAGGCAGTTCAATGTAGAAAGAATAGACTTTTCAGCAAATGGTAATGGAATAACTTGATGCAAAAAGATGAATTTAGACCCTTACATCACACCACATATAAAAATTAACTCAAAATGAAGCCTAAGCCTAAGTTTAAGAGCTAACTGAAACTTTGAAAAGAAAACATAGACAATCTTTGTGGCCTTGGGCTAGGCAGAGTTCTTAGATATAATACCAAAAGCGTGATACATAAAAGAAAAATAATTGACAAACTGTACTTAATCAATTTTTTAAACTTTTGTGCTTCAATAGCACCATTAAGAAAATACAAGAGGCTGGGCGCGGTGGCTCACGCCTGTAATCCTAGCACTCTGGGAGGCCGAGGCAGGAGGATCCCTCAAGGTCAGGAGTTTGAAACCAGCCTGAGCAAGAGCGAGACCCCGTCTCTACTAAAAATAGAAAGAAATTAATTGGACAACTAAAAATACATAGAAAAAATTAGCCCGGCATGGTGGTGCATGCCTGTAGTCCCAGCTACTGGGGAGGCTGAGGCAGAAGGATTGCTTGAGCCCAAGAGTTTGAGGTTGCTGTGAGCTAGGCTGAAGCCACGGCACTCTAGCCCAGGCAACAGAGTGAGACTCTGTCTAAAAAAAAAAAAAAAACAAGCCACAGGCTGGGAGAAAATATTTGCAAATCATATATATTTTAAAGCACTTATATCTGTAATATGTAAAGAACTCTTAAAACTCAAGTAGACAAACACCCTATTTTAAAAATGGGCAAAGCCAACCATGGTGGCTCATACCTATAATCCCAGCACTTTCTTTGGGAGAAGCCAGGAGTTTGATACCAGCCTGGGCAATAATGAGACCCTATCTCTATACAAAATTTAAAAAGTAGCCAGACGTGATGACACATGCCTGTAGTCCCAGCTACTCAGGAGGCTGAGGCAGGAGGATTGCTTGAGCCCAGGAGTTTGAGGTTGCTGTGAGCTAGGCTGACACCACGGCACTCTAGCCTGGGCAACAGAGTGAGACTCTGTCGAAAGAAAGAAAGGAAAGAAAAGAAAGAAAGAAAGAAAAAGAAAGAGAGAGAGAAAGAAAGAGAGAGAAAAAAAGAGAAAGAGAGAAAGAGAGAAAGAGAGAAAGAAAGAAAGAAAGAAAGAAAGAAAGAAAGAAAGAAAGAAAGAAAGAAAGAAAGAAAGAAAGAAAGAAAGAAAAAAAGAAAGAAAGAAAGAAAGAAAGAAAGAAAGAAAGAAAGAAAGAAAGAGAAAAAATTAAAATGGGCAAACTATATGAATAAACATTTCACCAAAGAAGATATACAAATGGCTTAATAAACACATGAAAAGATGCTCCATATCCTTTGTCACTAGGGAAATGCAAAACAAAACTACAATGAGATACTAGTTCATAACCACTAAAATGGCTATAATCAAAAAGACACACATAATAAGTACTGGTAAAGATGTGGAGAAACTGGAATCCTCATACAATGCTGCCAATGGAATGTAAAATGGAGCAGCGACACTGGAAAACAGTTTGACAGTTTCTTTAAAAGCTAAATATAAATGTATCATACAACCCAGCAACTCCACTCCTACATATTTCCTAGGTAGGTATATGTCTATGCAAAGACTTGTCACAAACGTTCACAGCAGCATTATTCATAACAGCCAAAACCTAGAAACAACCCAAATATCCATTGACTGATGAATGAACAAAATGTAGTCTATTAATAATGGATATTATTCAGCAATAAAAAGGAACAAAGTACATGCTACATGAACTTCAAAAACATTATGCTAAGTGAAAGAAGCCAGACACAAAGACCACATATTGTATTTATTTATATGAAATGTACAGAAAAATCAAATTTCTAGATAAAGGAGTTCTAGATCAGTGGTTACCAGGGGCTAAGGGCAGGAATGAGGATTGATTGCAAATGGGACATCTTTTGGGGATGATGGAAATGTTAAAAAAAAAAACTAATTGTGATGATGGCTGCACAACTCTGTAAATTTACTAAAAGTCACTAAATTATACACTTAAAATGAATGAGGTCTATGATATATTAACAACACCTCAATAAAGCTCTTTTTAAAAATGTGTATGATGGCCAGATTCAGTGGTTCACATCTGTAATCCCAGCACTTAGGTAGGCTGAGGCAAGCAGATCATTTGAGGCCAGGAGTTCCAGACCAGCCTGGGCAGCACAGCAAGACCCCATCTCTACAAAAAAATTTTTTTTAATTAGCTAGGGTGGGGCATGCTGGCTCATGCCTGTAATCCCAGCACTTTAAGAGGCTGAGACAGGAAGACTGCTTGAGGCCAGGAGTCCAAAAACAGCCTGGGCAATAGTAAGAGCCCACCTTACCAAAAAAAAAAAAAATAGCTGGGCATGGTGGTTCATGTCTTTAGTCCCTGCTACCCAGGAGGCAGAGGCAGAAGGATCACTTCAGCCCAGGAGTTCAAGATTACAGTGAGCTACGATCATACCATTGCACTCCAGCCTCGGTGACAGAGAGGGACTCTATTTCTAATGAATGAATGAATGAATGAAGATACCTGGAAAAAGAAAAAGAGAAACCTGAGAGATGCCACCCTAACCAAGTGATCACAGTTAACATAACCAGAAAGGGAATGAATCAACATCACATGCCTCTTGATATGATGTACTGAGAAGAACTCCCTATCATTTCCAGGGTATTCCTACCCCCAAAAATGCATACTCTAAATTAAATCATAAGGAAACATCAAACAAACCCAAATTGAGTGCTATTCCACAAAATAACTGGCTTCTATTAAAAAATGTCAATGTCATGAAAGTCAAAGACTGAGGAGCTATCGTCAGTTAAAGACACTATTTTTTTAAAAAAAGACTGAGGAACTAGTCCAGATTAAAGGAAACTAAAGAGACATAACAACTGGGTGTGTGAGTAATCCTAGCACTCTTGGAGGCCAGGAGTTTGAGACCAGCCTGAGCAACATAGTGAGACCTCATCTCTACAAAAAAATAGAAAAATTAGCCAGGTGTGGTGGCATCCAGCTACTCAGGAAGCTGAGGCAGGAGGACTGCTTGAACCCAGGAGTTTGAGGTTGCTGTGAGCTGTGATGATGTCACTGCACTCTAGCCAAGCAACAGAGTGAGACTGTCTCCAAAAACATATTTTTAAATAATTTTTTAAAAAACTTAATTCAGGCCGGGCGCGGTGGCTCACGCCTGTAATCCTAGCACTCTGGGAGGCCGAGGCGGGCGGATCACTCAAGGTCAGGAGTTCGAAACCAGCCTGAGCAAGAGCGAGACCCCGTCCGTACTATAAATAGAAAGAAATTAATTGGTCAACTAAAAATATATAGAAAAAATTAGCCCGGCATGGTGGCGCATGCCTGTAGTCCCAGCTACTTGGGAGGCTGAGGCAGAAGGATTGCTTGAGCCCAGGAGTGTGAGGTTGCTGTGAGCTAGGCTGGCGCCACGGCACTCACTCTAGCCCGGGCAACAGAGTGAGACTCTGCCTAAAAAAAAAAA
>CAUYRT010059222.1:0-15631 GCA_963574885.1 Lepilemur ruficaudatus
GAAATTAATTGGCCAACTAAAAATATATAGAAAAAATTAGCCGGGCATGGTGGCACATGCCTGTAGTCCCAGCTACTTGGGAGGCTGAGGCAGAAGGATTGCTTGAGCCCAGGAGTTTGAGGTTGCTGTGAGCGAGGCTGACACCACGGCACTAACTCTAGCCCGGGCAACAGAGTGAGACTCTGTCTCAAAAACAAAACAAAACAAAAAAAAACCTGGTGGAATCCAAATAAAGTCTAGAGTTTCACTCATTGATACCAATATAGTAATGTTTGGTTTCTTAGTTTTGACAAAAGTGGTAATATGAGATAATGGTAACATAAGGTAACATTAGGGAGAAACCGAAACTGGGTGAGGGGTATACAGGAACTCTCTGTACTATCATTGCAACTTTTCAGTAAATCTAATTTTATTCCAAAATAAAAAGTTATTTAGGCTGGGTGCAGTGGCTCACACCTGTAATCCTAGCACTCTGGGAGGCCGAGGCGGGCAGGTCGTCTGAGCTGAGGAATTCAAGACCAGCCTGAGCAAGAGTGAGACCCCGTCTCTACTAAAAATAGAAAAAATTAGCCGGGCATGGTGGCTCATGCCTATAGTTCCAGCTACCTGGGAGGCTGAGGCAGGAGGATCGCTTGAGCCTAGGAGTTCGAGGTTGCTGGTGAGCTAGGCTGACACCACGGCACTGTAGCTGGGGCAACAGAGTGAGACTCTGTCTCAAAAAAAAAAAGTTACTTAAAAATATGTCATGAGTACAGCAGAAGGTAAACACTACTCTTTTCCCTAGGATTAAGAAGTTAACCTGAGTTTCGGTTAGACTCACAAAAACTTAAGGGGAAAAAGGCCCAAAACTAGAGTTGGGGCTGGGTGCAGTGGCTTACGCCTGTAATCCTAGCACTCTGGAAGGTTGAGGAGGGAGGATCGCTTGGGCTCAGGAGTTTGAGACCAGCCTGAGCAAGAGTGAGACCCTATCTCAAAAAAAAAAAAAAAAGAAAAAAAAAACAACCAAACAAGCAAAAAAACCAAAACAAAACAAAACTAGTGTTCAAGGTCAGACAATAACATTTATATCTTTTGTATTAGAATTGAAAGTCTGGTCTGTTTTTAGACTGAAGATAGTAAAAGCATCCCAAAGAAGAGAATTGTACTGGAGATGGCACTCTGAACTTCATTATCTGGGAGATGAACTAAATGAAGATACAGTTACAAAGAAAGCATTTAAGGAAATACAGTTTGAAGCACTGCCATAGCAACAGAGTTCCTAGCTTCTCATGCACGAGTTACTGTTTCTCCCTAAACATAAAAATACTGCAAGGCACTCTTGGGGACTAAGGCCATTGTTCTGAATAATTAACAGACTTGAGTTCCTACAAAGACTCAAAGGAAGCCCTTAGGGCCCCCAGCAGGACTGTGGAAGGGAGTGCTATAGAAAGAACTTGAAGTTGGTCAGGTAGGGATCAAGGAGGTAGTGAGGAAGAGCACTTTGGGAGGACTCACCAACCCAGCCTGTTTCTAAGCAGCAAGCTTCTTGTGTTAAGCCCATGCCGAGCCTCTCCTGTGTGTCTATGTATTTGCCCCTATTTAAAAACCTGCCTGATGTGTTGTCTCTCTAATTAAAAACTCAAATTTTCATCTCACTTTCCTTCATTTATGCCATGTTATTCCTCAGCTCAGTGCTCACTTTTCACAGGAAGTCAGCTCTGATTAACTCCACCTGCCTGGTTATGCCAATGGTAGGCTCTCAGGTCCATCTGGATTGCTAACAACTATCACATTGTTATAAAGCACCTGACTCTGCTGCATAATTGGGTTTTCTGTGGATCAAAGCATATTTCCTGAAGTATATGATATCTCTTTCTATAATTCAGAAAGCATATTAAATAAGTCAATGTGATCTGACACCAGTGTTATAGGAATATGCCAAGTGTTTTTTTTTAATCTTTCTGAAATTAAAGGGTTACCTGTTACCCTCATTCCACTCAGCTTCCTAAGAACAGAACTATATTATATATCTCCTGTGGGCTCCCCACAACACCTCTTCATTGTAGGTGCTCAATGACATGAATGACTGTCATGGGTCCCTTTGACTAGTAAATTAGTTGTGAGCAGGGACTACAACCAAGGCTCCCTAATTACCCATGGAATGACTCAATAAATACATGCTGAGCAAAGATCATAAAATGTTCGAGCTAGGACCTTACTTTTCAGGAGATAAAGGTTTAGGGAGGGAAAGAATTTTGCTTAAGATAACAGTGTTTGGCAAATACTACAAACCTTTTTCTGATGTGTTTTGTTCCAGATTTAGCAGGTCATCAGGGGCACAAGAGTCAGCTAGGAGGGAAGGAGAGCTGTTAGAAGGCTGGCTCCCGTGCTGCTCTAACACAGCTTCCAGTTCGGCCATTTCTTGCTGGAGCTTTATCAGGTTATCTTGCATGGTATCCCTCTGCTACAAAAACAAGAAATGACACCAAGGAAGTTACACACTTTGAGAAACTTTCCATACTCAAGTGAAAATATATCACCCCAATTAACTTTATCACAGAAATTGAAATCACCTAGTATGGAATTATGAGATGTGGTTGAACATCTTTAATCCAACCATATTTGTGCAATTAAAGCCCATGAATTATTTCGGAATGATGTTAGTGAGGGAAAAAATCCTCAAATTCTTCCAAATAGATTTGCTTTATTGTGATGTCCTTTTGAAACTGGTTATTTTCTTTTAAAGCTAGGGAGTGAAAAAATAATTAAGGTACTTAAAGTACCTTAAATATGGCTACTTTAATCTGTTAACATTTTATATAGGCTATGTTTCAAAGATTTGGTACTGTGAGACTCATAAGACAGTTAAGTTAGTCCATATCAAAATGTGTGATTTTTAAACTGATGTATGTTGAAAAAGCCTCTTGCCTATAGCATAGATAGAAAAATACTATCAGTAATCCTACCTAGATTACTGGCTCATGAGGGACTCTTCCTTTTCTGGAATTACTCTTCCTTTTCTGGAATTCTTTGAACCTTTAGTTTCTAACAGAAAAAGCGAAGCACTAATTCATAAATTTACCTATTTGTTCAGTTCATTAGACAATTATTTACTATTCATTAAGCATTAAGCATAATGTCCTACTGCTGGGGATACAGCTCTCATGGTGCTGCCATTCTAAATAGTGATAGGATCCTTAGAGATCATTAGAGAAGGATGTGCTAGAGGGAAGGATCCAACAGAAAGAGCCCTGTGAAAGCCCATAAGGGCCAGGTGTGGGGGCTCATGCCTGTAATCCTAGTACTCTGGGAGGCCGAGGCGGGAGGATTGCTTGAGCTCAGGAGTTTGAGACCAGCCTGATCAAGAGTGAGACCCTGTCTCTACTAAAAATAGAAAAATTAGCCGGGTGTCATGGTGCACACCTATAGTCCCAGTTACTTGAGAGGCTGATGCAGGAGGATTGCTTGAGCCCAGGAGTTTGAGGTTGCAGTGAGGTATGATGATGCCATTACACTCTGCCCAGGGTGACAGAGCAAAATGCTCTCTCAAAAAGAAAAAAAAAGGGGGGCCAGGCGTGGTGGCTCACGCCTGTAATCCTAGCACTCCTGGAGGCAGAGGCAGGAGGATCACTCAAGGTCAGGAGTTCGAAACCAGCCTGAGCAGGAGTGAGACCTCGGTCTCTACTAAAAATAGAAAGAAATTAATTGGCCAACTAGAAATATATAGAAAAAATTAGCTGGGCATGGTGGTGCATGCCTGTAGCCCCAGCTACGTGGGAGGCTGAGGCAGAAGGATTGCTTGAGCCCAGGAGTTTGAGGTTGCTGTGAGCTAGGCTGACGCCACAGCACTCTAGCCCTGGCAACAGAGTGAGACTGTGTCTCAAAAAAAAAAAAAAAAAAAAAAAAAAAAAAAGCCTGTAAGGAAGACAGTTATTGTTTTCAATTTAACTTCAGTTCTTCTTGCTTATGAAGTTCTTGTTGTTTATTGTTCCATTTCATGAAGAAATCTAAGTCTAAGGTATTTGATAAACAAAGAACTTTATGTACAGAAGGTTTCCAAAATACACATTTTTTCATCACTTTTAGAAGGAACATCAGTGGTTGCTAGCAAGCCTAGGGGATAAGGAAACACAGATTGTTTCACCCTGTTTCTTCTAATCCTTGAAATTGACTTTGCCCTCTACTAAAAACAAGCCATTTTCTTTCTCCTGCTACACTGAGTTCATCATTTTCAGGAGGTTTTTATGACCAGAAAATGTATTCCCAGTTTCACAAAAATTTCCACTGAGACTACTTTGCTGCCAATGTCCACAGCAAACGCCATTGCCACCACGTGGTACTCATGAGCAGTTACATCACTGATCAAACCCTAGCCAAGCCTAGCCTCAGTAAACCTGGACTAAAACCACTCATAGATTATTTGACCGATGCTATATTAGTCACTACTATCACAACCATCACATCCAACCTCTAGGTGGCCATTAAATATTAATAAACATTAGTAGATCAGAAAATTTAAAAAAATAATGGGAGAATTAGAGTTAGATAACTTTACTTTGGGTTTTCCCAAAGGAATTACTTTACAACTTAGTCAAATTCCCTGGCAGGAAAAGTGGCCAAATTAGGAGAACAAAACCAATAGGTTACCAAGATTTCTTGGTTCAAATTCTGAAGTGTTCCTTTAATTAGCTCTCCTCTTCTATTCTATTCCCACTATGCTACTTTGATCTCTACTTTTAATATAGCTACATTACTGCAGAAGTTCCCAAAAAGCTATGTTTATCATGTCTTTTTCTTTTCTTTTTTTTTTTTTTGAGACAGAGTCTCACTTTGTTGCCCCGGCTAGAGTGCCATGGCATCAACCTAGCTCACAGCAACCTCAAACTCCTGGGCTCAAGCAATCCTTCTGCCTCAGCCTCCCGAGTAGCTGGGACTACAAGGCATGTACCACTATGTTGGGCTAATTTTTTCTATATACATTTTTAGTTGGCCAATTAATTTCTTTGTATTTTTAGTAGAGATGGGGTCTCGCTCTTGCCCGGGCTGGTTTCGAACTCCTGACCTTGAACAATCCACCCACCTCGGCTTCCCAGAGTGCTAGGATTACAGGCGTGAGCCACCACGCCCAGCCTCATGCCTTTTTCTTTCATAAGGGTCTTAGTGGTATACCAGTGCCCAGATAATAATGTTAATACTTTTTGAACACTATATACTTGTTAGCCATTATTGCCCTGAGGATAAAGTCCAAATTCCTAAGCATAGCATTCAAAATGCCCTTTACATCCTCATGTTATATCTTATTTTTCCCCCACATCTCCCACCTGTTCTGTTTTCCAGTGACAAAGGACAACTTTGTGTTTCCCAAACATTCCATGCTTCTGTGCCTTCACCTCAATTGCTGCCTCCCCTCCTCTTCCACTTGGAAAAATTCTTCTCATCTTTCAAGGCATAGCTTGAATGTCTCCTTAGGAAGTCTCCACCAATAATCCATCTCCATCAGGAACAGATGATCCCTCAGTACTTGATTTACACCGCTAATGCATTAGTATACCCAAGTAGAACACATGAGATGGCAGGGATATTTCCTTAATCATTTTTGTCTCCCCAGTGCCCAGCAGACAGAAAGTATTCAGTGCATGTTTAATGCAGAAATGAATTAATGCATATAGTTTATCAGGCTTCCATTTAAAAAAAAAGATATGAATGATACCAGGTTAGGAATTCTCTATCTCCTATATACTTCTCCTCAGTACTTTTTTCTTTCTTTCTTTTGGTTTTGAGACAGAGTCACCCTGGATAGAGTGCAGTGGCGCCATCATAGCTCACTATAACCTCAAACTCCTGGGCTCAAGTGATCTTCCTGCCTCAGCCTCCAGAGTAGCAGGGACTACAAATGTGTGCCACCTCGCCCAGCTAGTTTTTCCTATTTTTAGTAGAGATGGGGTCTTGCTCTTGCTCAGGCTGGTCTTGAACTCCTGACCTCAAGTGGTCCTCCCACCTCAGCCTCCTAGAATGTTAGGATTACAGGCGTGAGCCACCGTGCCCTGCCATTTTCATTGGTTACAAATGGGGGAAAGATCCCACTTCAAACGTTTTGCCTATCTGTGCTACTCTAGATTTAAGTTATCCTGAAATTTGACTTCAGCTGTTTTGGGTAGATGCTTAATAAAAACACTTTGTAAAATGAATCCTGAACAAATAGACATATCTCTGGGAATAAGATTGGAAATACAAATAGCAAGAAGGTAGTTTATTGAATGTCAAATATAATACAGTCTGGCTAAGGCAGATGGAACCAGAAACTGGAACCTAAAATTTTAAAACACAAGGGGCAAAATTAGGTGACAGGCATATTGACAGAGCCCTAAATCCACATCAAGAAAGGATCATAGGAATTGCAAACAGAGAAAGGCCTCCTAAGTCTTTCCATCAATTTAGTCACCATGGCAATTCTGCAGAAGTGGAGAGACAATACTGATGACAACTCAGGTACAGAATGGGCAGTCATCTCAAAGATTTCTTGGTGACTCCAAGGGGCTTCAGGCCTGGAGGGATTTGCTCTGTACAGATGATGGACAGTAGAAGACAAGCCTTCTGTACCTGTAGTCCTCACAGCAATGTTAAGATTTAGAAGATTTTAAAACTGGATACCATCCAGCGTTGGCAAAGGCACAGGAAAATGGGAACTATCAAATACCACAGGGGCTAGAGGAGCACAAATTGGTTTAATCTTTCTAAAGAACAATTTAACAGTATGTATCAAAGATCAAAATTTCCAGTTCTAAGAATTTACACTAAGGAATCATCAGAGATGTGGGCAAATGTTTAGCTACCAGGATGTCTACTGTAGTGCCGTATATAATAGCACATTGTGCCTGTAACCCTGAAACCCTCAACATTTAGCAATAGGTTGAACAAATCATGATACACCCAAAGGATAGCATGCTGTATAGTAATTAAAAATAAAGTCAATGAAGAATTTTAATGACACAGCAAAAACTAGATTACAATGTATATATATTATCTAAATTGTTTTTTCCTTTCTTTCTTTTTTTTTTTTGAGACAGGGTCTCGCTGTGTCGCCCAGACTGGAGTATAGTAGCATTGATTATAGCTCACTGCAGCCTTGAACTCCTGGGCTCAAGTGATATTCTTGCCTCAACCTCCCGAATAGGTGGGACTACATGTGCCCGCACCCCACACCTGGCCAATTGAAAATATTTTTTTTGTAGAGATGGGGTCTCGCTATAGTCCAGGCTGGTCCTAAACTCCTGGCCTCAATAGATCCTCCTATCTTGCTCCCAAAGTGCTAGGATTACAGGTGTGAGCCACCGCACATGGCCAATCTAAATATTTTTTTTTTAAGATAAGGTATACACAAACACCCCTGTGCACACACAGGAAGAAGACTGAAAGGATATATACCAATAAATTCATAGTAACCATTTCTGGATAACTTAAAATATTAATTTACCATTTAAAAAAATTTTAAGCATACAGTTCAGTGGCATTAAGTACTTTCACATTGTTGTGTAACCATCACCATTACTCATCACGAGAACTTTTTCATCATCTCAAACTAAAATTTGTACCCATTAAACAATAACTCCCCATTCCTTCCTCCCCAAGTCCCTGGCAACCACTATTTTACCTTCTGTCTGTATGAATTTGACTATTGTAGGTACCTCATATAAGTAGAATCATATGATACTTGTCCTTTGATGTCTGACTTATTTTACTTCACATGTTTTCAAGGTTCATCCATGGATGATTTTTATTTGTATTTTCTAAGTTTTCTACTATACACATGTATATATATCTTTGTAAGAATATTGGGCTTTTCATAATTTCATCTATCTGGCTCTTTAGGAAGTTTGGAAAAAAATGTCATTTACGTTATGGCAGCTACAAGTGTATTTAAAATATAGGTGAGAAAAATAAGTCATGATAGGATGATTCAAGAGAGTCCAGATTGCTCCATTTTAAGAATGTGCCTGAGGTGGGCACAGTGGCTCACGCCTGTAATCCTAGTACTCTGGGAGGCTGAGGTAGGAGGACTACTTGAGCTTAGGAGTTTGAGACCAGCCTGAACAAGAGTCAGACCCCGTCTTTACTAAAAATAGAAAAATTAACCAGGCGCAGTGGCGTGTACCTGTAGTCCCAGCTACTCAGGAGGCTGAGGCAGGAGGATCACTGTAAAATGTGCTCCACAAAAGGCATAAACATTTAGCTCACTGCTATAAATAGACTGGGGCAAACACAAAAACCTGGTTCCAATACCTAAGTTTGAATCCACACTTTGCTCTTCTTGATCATTATCTTCTTCCAGGCCAGTTTCCCTTTCTTCATCATCGGAAACCAACTCCTTGTCACTCAGAACAATTTCCTGGTTTTCATACTGATCCCTCAATTTGTTTGGAAGGAGGATCAAACATCAGGAAGGGATCCTGGGTGTTTCTATTTGCAGTCAAGTCTTCCAAAGGACTGCACTGTGACGAAAACAAGCTACTAGAACATTTTGCTTCCTCACTAAGGCAATGTTCCTGGGATGCCTTTGCCGAGTTTGAGGTTGCAGAGAGCTATGATGATGCCACTGAACTCTACCCAGGGTGACAGAATGAGACTCTGTCTTTCAAACAAACAAACAAAAAAATGTGCCTATTATAGTTCAGAGAAGGTAAGCAAATTGCCTAAGGTCACACAGTCAGGTATAGAACTCTCACCAATTACTGCCAGCAATTGCTGTGTGTGTATTCTGCATAGGACCCTGTGCTAGGAATACAGAGGCAACTGTAAGACATTGTCAATCTAGTGGGAGACAAACGCATAAAAAAAATAAGCTGAGGTGAGTCTGAAATTTTGAGTATGAAGACTTGGAAAATTTTGGTGCCCCTTTTACAAAATAAAAATTAGGAGACAGAATCAAGTTCTATTAGATGTTAACTTTTAGATGTTGTGATAGAGAATGCTTTTTCCAGGAGACCATTCTACTTTGAGTACAGAAACATTCATGCTACTCAATGTTGTAGATATGATAAAGCTGTTATCTCCTTCATAAGTAACCAAATTATTGGCTTTCACTACTAGGTCCAAAAAGTAAAATTGTATACTTTCTTTTTTAAAGAAAAAAGATGACTTATAAGCAGTAAAGAACAAACAACTAGTAGATTAAAAAGAAAAAAGACAGAAATATCCACAAAACAGTGAAAGGCTAGATGATTTCTAACAGGAAGAAAACTTTACAGCCTCTCATTTGGTAGCAAGAAGAAACACACCCCTCTCTTGATACAACAGTGCTTTCACATATGTTTTTTTCTATAGGGCAAAGGGGTTTGAAGGTTTAGCTTATTCATCAAATTCAGTATTTAGTGCTCTGTAGTGAACTAGATGGTGTGTGTGTATGCAATAAAAGGTAGTATGCATTCCATCGAGGTGCTTATAATTGAATTTGACACCACACACACTGTTATGCCATTAATTCAAAGGGATGATGTCAGAAAATGTAAAAATGTCAGATATATACCACTGAATGCAAAGGACACCACACACACATATCCACGTGTGCTTTTTACCTGAGTGGTTAAAATATCGCTCTGAGAGGACAGTCCTGAACAATCTTCAGAGAAGCTTGTTTCACTCTGATACCCAGATGCTGCTTCACCTTAAATAATAATAAAAACAGAGGTTCAGATGTAAAAACAGACTATAAACACTACAACGTGCTGCATCTTTTTCTTCCCTTTGGCAGAACTGGTTTTACTTTCATGTTACACAAAATGATTAAACTCCTTCCTTTGGGACACTGGGATTTCCTCTCAGAAAATGAAAACTAGAAGTCCACCAATAATTTGGATATTAAATCTCATTCAGTCAGAGATGACACTCTAGCTGGGTGAAAAACTTTTGACTTTTAAAGAAAAGCACCTTAGGAGGAACATGTTTCAAGTTTAAGAAGCAGTTACTTTAACTATACTTGGAAACTTGTCAAATGTGCTCCACAAAAGGCATAAACATTTAGCTCATTGCTATAAACAGACTGGGGCAAACACAAAAACCTGGTTCCAATACCTAAGTTTGAATCCACACTTTGCTCTTCTTGATCATTGTCTTCTTCCAGGCCAGTTTCCCTTTCTTCATCATCGGAAACCAATTCCTTGTCACTCAGAACAACTTCCTGGTTTTCATACTGATCCCTCATTTGTTTGGAAGGAGGATCAAACATCAGGAAGGGATCCTGGGTGTTTCTATTTGCAGTCAAGTCTTCCAAAGGACTGCACTGTGACGAAAACAAGCTACTAGAACATTTTGCTTCCTCACTAAGGCGATGTTCCTGGGATGCCTTTGCCAACATTACCTGGTTACTGCAGTCATTTAAGCCATTCCTCAAAGATACTAGGTTCTCCTCTGTTTTCTTAGACAGACACTCAGTGGCAACAGTTCTTTGTCTGATACATTGAGAAGGCATATTGGTTACTTTACCAAATAATAAGTGTTGGAAGCAGGGAAGTTCTTCATCCTCACTAGATACGTTCTCTTCTGAGGACTCTAATTTCCTGGCCTCTCTTTGGTGAGCCTGAGCCAAACATGTATGGGTTAAAGGGCTAGGGCTCCTCCTGAACTCTCCTCTCTGGACATTTTTGCTAAAAACAGCCGATCTTTCCTTAACACCACTTTCAGCAAAGCTGTTATTTTCTTTTATTTCATCATTATCTAAGAGGTCATCAGGTGTCTCAGAACAAACCTGAGAAGCATGACTACTTTCCATAGGCTGTTCTAGGTTATCTGAAATTAGACATGGAGAAAAATCTGTATTAACAGTCTGAGCTACCCCTTCACTTTCTTCTTGTCTTTTTATTTCAGGATGTTTGCAATTACTTACAGGAAGACTTTGCTTATAGACTTCAGGTTGCATAAGACCTAATCTAAGCACAGCATTCAATCTAGGTCCTCTGTTTTTACCTAGTTCTGCTTGAATGTTTTCACCACTGGAACCTACTTCATTAACACTGGAGCTTGCTTCATCAGTGCTAGGACCTACTTCATTAATACTGCTTGAGCTGGCTTCTTTAAAAGCACTTTCTCTAATGTTATTTTGGCTAATTGTACTCACTGTATTTGGAATGATGTTCTCACTTCCTAACGCTCTTTCAGGTGACACTGAATGTTCTTCAAACCTTTCCTGTGACAGGTTTGTCTTACATTTAGTTTTAAAAAATGGCCTGATGGGAGAAAGTGATGGTATATGATAGGGGTTTTGTAAAATGTCATGTTTATTTACAGTAATGAGTTCATTTTCATTGCCTCTGAACTGAGATGACAGACAAAACCTAGAGACTTCCCTAATGCTACATTTGGCATGATCATCTGGCTTATCTTTCTGACAAACTACAGAAAATCCTGCAGTGGTACTAATTGTCTGTTCATGCTTGATTTTAGATTCTTTCTTTTCTTGATTTTCTTTTTGTTCACATTCAAGAGTGACTTCTGGACTTTGTTTCCTTAAGGACCTAGAGTGGGCACATTCCTTTTCTGGATTTCCTGGATTTGGAAACAGAGCAAATGACTGACGCTTTGAAACCTTGTATGTATTCTGTAAATACTGAGTATCAAGTTCACTGTCCTCCATTTTCATGCTTGGCTCCTGAATGTGGTTAACTTTATGTCTCAATGGATCCTTAAAACCCTCTGTGTCATTTCTAGTATTTTTAGAACAACCATGGATTAGTTCCTTGGGGTTTTCAATGGCTACACACTGACTCACACGTTGTTTTGGTGCTGTTTTTGTCTTCCCTAGGGTGTTAACTTCCAGTAATGAGATACTGTTCTGAGTACCATCATCAGTATCAGGTACCAGTGAAATACTGGTACTCTCTATAGATCTTTCTCCACTTTCAGTCTGGAAAACCCTTTCTCCACTTGACACCAGATCTTTGGGGTCTTTGATGCTATTAGATGCCAGAATTGTTTCTAAGTTCTCTTCTGTTTTCTCTCTTTGAAGGCTCAGATTGACAAATTCTTGAAGTTTATTAGAACTTGAACAGTTAGAATCATTGGCATATCTTTTACTTATTTGCTCATTTGGCTTGTTACTCTTCTTGGCTCTTGTTGTAGGTTCTTTATCTTCCATGAGTAGAAGCTTTCTGCTGTGCCTGACTGGCATTTGTTCAGAATTTTTTTCCTTTATCTCTTCAGTGCTAGAACAACTATCAATTTGTAGTTCGGTATGATTAGGTGGGCTTGGATTTTTATTGACTACGAGTTCAAGTGCATGAATATGCCTGCTAGAAGACTTCTTCCTCAGCCTATTCTTTTTAGGTGCTTTTGAATTGTGGATATTTAATTCTAGTTCCATATTACTTATACTGCTGCTTATAGGTTCAGCTTTAGTTCTGAAAGAAGATTCTTTTTCCAATGATTCTGTTAGGTTAGGATTTTTTTCTTTCTGAACATAATTACATTTTGTTTCATTCTCATAACCACTATTAGTAACATTCATCACTTGATCATTCTGCTCCATTTGGTTAGTTTCCTGATTTCTCTTTTCAGGTGTCTTTTGAACAACTGCCAAATCTGCTTTCTTGATAAAATCCTCAGGACAAAGGCCTGATGTAGTTCTCCTTTTACGCTTTAATTTATTTGTGAGGGGATGCTCTTGTGTTATCTGTGGCTCAGTAATAATTGTTCCTATAATTAGATTTTCAGTTACATGGCTCAAGTTAGGGAGGCTTGCCTTCCTCCGATAGGTTTTCCCAAATATTTTATCTTCGATTTTACTCTCTACTGGTTTGGAGTGAACTCTTTCACTTTTATGTGTTACAGGATCAGGAGGATCACTAGCCAGTAAGTCTATTTTCTTTGAAGAAATGGAATATCCATCTACTTCATTTGGAATATCTAATGCACCAGCTACTTCAGCATGTGATTCAGACCCCCCATCATGTGAGTCATCAGAAGTTAATATTTCATTACTTCTGGAAAACCACTCATTAACTTTTTGAATGCTGCTATTTAGTGTTATCCAAGGAACATCTTGGGCATCTCTAGGACTCTCAGAGCATGGAGGTTTCTGCTTATTCCGTTCTTTTCTCCCATATGGGGGAGCAGTACTTAGATCTACCTTTTTCTCCGTGCTGGGAGCCTGCCTATCATTACATGTTTCCTTACTTTGAGCCCATCTGCTCTGTTGGCTCCTTGCTAAGCCAGGCTGTTTGCTTTTATTACAGAATTCAGCCTTTTCTACATTCATTCTGTCTTTAGTGAGTAATAAACTGCTGTTCTCATGCTGTAATGAGTTGGCATGAGTATTTTTGCCACATGGCTCCACATGCAAGTTTGAAACAGAACTACCCTGATACTTTTCTGGATGCATCTCAGTTGCATGCTTCTTAATGGTGTTCAAATCGTTATTACTGGCTTGATGATGTTCAATACTTGTTATGTCCTTCTCAGAAAATGCACAAGCAGCTGAAAATATACAAAAATAACAAGGTGTTTAAAAACTGAATCATTATGAAAAAATACATACTTAATACAACTTAGAGGTGGAAATCATGCAAATGGCTACATTCACAGAAACTAACCTCATAAACTACTAAGTAGACTGAAGATATAGCTCATCCTCTTTTTTTTTTTTCTTTTGAGACAGAGTCTCATTCTGTTGCCCAGGGTAGAGTGCCAAGGCATCAGCCTAGCTCACAATAACCTCAAACTCCTGGGCTCAAGTGATCCTCCTGCCTCAGCCTCCCAAGTAGCTGGGACTACAGGCACTTGCCACCACACCTGGCTAACCTTTTGTTTCTATTTTTAGTTGGCCAGCTAATTTTTTCTATTTTTATTAGAGACGGGGTCTCATTCTTGGTCAGGTTGGTCTCGAACTTCTGCCCTCAATCGATTCTCCTGCCTTGGCCTCCCAGAGAGCTAGGATTACAGGTGTAAACCACCATGCCCAGCCCATACTCTTTCATTTAATTCTTATTTACCTAGATTATTTCCACTCAAGATCATTAAAATTTTAATTTCAGAATTTTCTCTATGCATAAACCTAACCTATTTCCCTAACCTCAAAGAGTGAATTAAAAGCAGACTGTTTAGTCATTAGATAAACAGTTCTGATGTACTCTGAGGATCACTGGCCATTAAGTCTACTTAATACTCTGTTCTATCTATAGACTCATAGTCCCTGTATTTAAAAATCAGTAGGCAAAAGATGAAATACAAATATAGCAATCAAAAATAAAGGGCAACAACCAGTTATATAAGGTACTATTATGATCACTTTAGTCTAGTACCATTTAAATATGTCAAGCTGTACCATGTCATCTGAGAAAGAATGATATTCTAACTTTGCCAAGAGATTTTGTGAATTATAAAGGCCCCAAATGTTCTTCAGAATAATCTAATTACAGTACTGTATCTACTCTCTCTCTTTAGTTCCTATTAAGTTGGGAAGACTTGCCATTACCCTTTTTTGCAGAATCCAAACTGGTTTTAGCCCTGGCTCCTTGAGGGGTGATTTTTAACAACTCTTCATCTCCCACACTATAGGAAAAAGACAGAAGTCCTAATGAGAAATACTAGTTATATGCTCACAGAACTGTCCAATAAGCAAGATCAAATATTTCAGCTTTCCAGGTAGAGTTGCAGCAAGCTGACCAATCTGATTCACTTATTAAAATCTGCTCTCTCTTTCAGTAACTTCTGGTTGAAATGGAATGGTCAAAGACTTAGGACACACAGTCATAAAAATCAGGGTAGTAGTGCAGAACATTGTGTTATCGACATGCAAATGAGAGCCAACATTTAAATGATCACTGAAAGATAGTTTTAAAACATGCTTACAAGTTTATGTTAATAAGAAGGCAGAGCAAAGGTATCTAAACAGCAGGAATACTAGGATGGAGCAGACATCCCAATAGAATGCAAAGACCACCACCTTGCTACATTGCTTTCAGTGCTTTTCAGGCTAAAAAAGCACTTCCTTTCAATTGTGAGATTAGGAGATTCCTTCACAAACAGAAGCTGACAATGACACCATTATAGATCAGATCAGATCTTAGACAGGATCAAGCAATAATTCTTAAGGAAAGCAATATGGCAGGTAACCCATTTGTGGGCTCCTTGTGATTATATAGTTTATATAGACAAAGTTTGAAAGATAGGTGGAAATAAGGAACGGAGGAAAGAACTGAAAATGGAGACCTCTAACATTTTCATCAGCCACAATTACCACTGTGTCAACATTACTGTATATGAGTAACTCAACTAGAGAACAACAATCTGCTAGAAGCAAGTATGTACAGAGTTCCACTGTCATCTTAAACTCTTCTAGACATTACTTTTTTTTTTTTTTTTGAGACAGAGTCTCACTTTGTTGCCTGGGCTAGAGTGCTGTGGCGTCAGCCTAGCTCACAGCAACCTCAAACTCCTGGGCTCAAGGGATCCTCCTGCCTCAGCCTCCCGAGTAGCTGGGACTACAGGCATGCACCACCATGCCCGGCTAATTTTTTCTATATACTTTTAGATGTCCTGCTAATTTCTTTCTATTTTTAGTAGAGACGGGGTCTCGCTCTTGCTCAGGCTGGTTTTGAACTCCTGACCTTGAGTGATCCTCCCGCCTCGGCCTCCCAGAGTGCTAGGATTACAGGCGTGAGCC
>CAUYRT010059225.1:0-57073 GCA_963574885.1 Lepilemur ruficaudatus
CTTTTGCCACCACTATTTTCTGTTCCCAGAATGTTTTCGTCTCAACATGGACTGGTTCTCACCGCTCTGCCTCAGGGAGTTAATGAGCGCGTCTCCTCCTTTGCCCTTTCCCGAGTGCCAGTCTACCCCAGCTTTTGCCACCACTATTTTCTGTTCCCAGAATGTTTTCGTCTCAACATGGACTGGTTCTCACCGCTCTGCCTCAGGGAGTTAATGAGCGCGTCTCCTCCTTTGCCCTTTCCCGAGTGCGGGTCAAGGCACCTTGGCTTGTTTGCAAGACACAAGGTGTCTTGAGGCCAATCAACAAGAAACAATCCGTGTGAGAACAGGTGTTCTGAGAACTGCTTTGTTCAAACATGGCTGAGAGCTGACCCAGTGTCCACTACAAGCTATCCCACTGACTCTTACCTTACTGGATTACTGTGTGTTTACTCTGTCCCTCTGTATAAGAACACTGCTCAGCCTTGCCTTCTGAGCCCTAACTTCCATACTAAAAAGTCTATCATGATTTTCTTTCTCAACTGAAAGAACCCTTTCTAGGAAAAAGGTATGGCGCCTGTAGTAAGTATAATACTTTTCTTACCCTCCTATACACATCTAAAGATGAGTCTTTGGTTTGTTGTGTTATGATGATGATGATTTTGAAATAAGCCACAAAAAAAGCAAGTGATGATTATGCAGAGCTTTGTAGATTTTGACTCTCTTATGAACTGACAGAGGGATCAAAAAAATAATGTGTCTAATTATACCAAGAGAGACATAACCCAATATTTGATAATTACATGAAACTCAAAGCTCTTAGAAAATCAATTTCCAATAGAAAACTTCCCTTAATGGCACTCTTTTGTCAGGAGAGCACCTGGCACCTGAAAGACAGGAGTTGGAAAAAAATGATATAAAAAGAGGAAGCTTGAAATTAAGCAACTTTTTTTTTTTTTTACTTTAACAAAAGGGTTAGGGCTAATTTCGTGAGTTTATTAGTAAGAGGCTGTTAGGTAGATTATAGAATTTCTACAGTGTATTTGTTTTCTGTTGCTCTTTAACATTATCAAAAATTTAGCAGTTTAAAGCAACAGAAAAATAGTTATAATTTTAAAAATAGTTATACCTTTGTGACTCTAAGACCTTGGCATTTCGTATTTCATTTGTTCTTTTGATTTGGTTCTATAATACTACATTATATTAGTGTATATGAGTACATTAATCATATCATATGTGTTTATTGATATAATTCAAAGTTTAAACTAGTATAATTCCATGTGTCCCAAGTTTCAGTTAATTAGAAAATTAGGAGCAACAATATAAAATAAAGAACAAGACTGAGCTACTTAGAAAATTAAAGCTACTTATTTCTATCATTATTGTAGGTTTTTATCTGAATACAATTAGATGGACTAGGTGCATGTAAGCAAAGAACACTGGAAGAATATATCAAACACTGGATTTTTATAACATCAATGATAAAGGTATACCAGTGCTCATTTTCCTCTGCACTTTATACTTAAATCCATTGGACTTCACCTGTAGACTCAAAATAGCCTAATTTCTGAGCTGATAATTATCATAATGATTCAATGATTAAAAAGTATTTATTAATTTTTAACTTATGTAGTATGCACAATTATTGTCTTAAACCTTAAAATAATAATTTAATATAGTTATATTTATTATCCTTATTTTACTGATGGGATAACAAGGAATATAGAGGTGACATAATAACCAATTCACTCAGCAAGTGACTTAACTTAGGTTTTGGTGAATTATAAAAGGCCGTTTTTACTGGGTTCCCATGTGACCCTTGAAGAATCTTCACTGAAATTTAAGAGCTAAAGACACTTATAAATTAAAAATCCTCTTCTCAACTTCTCTCGCTTTGTAGGTTACAGTCTAAGAACTATGTACAGGTCAAGATGATAGGCTTGGAGACAGTCAGATGGACCACCTTTGAAATTCTAGCTTTGTCATTTTCTGGCTTTGAGTTCATAAACACAATATTCAGAGCCTCTTAGTTTTGAATTGGCCATCCATAAATGAGGACAATATCTATCTCATTTGTTTTTAATTTCAGGAAATTATGAGAGTATAAAACACTCTGTGGCTCTGACCCAATTTCTCTAATGAATAACCCTAATCCCCTTCTAATATTAAAATGCTTTTTGAACTCCTTGATTTGATCCCTCTCCAAATGCAGTTGGTGATCTTATTTCTCAATCTCTTTCCCAAAATAGTACACAGTAACGTGTCTTGTGATGGAATCTCATAAAAACAAACACATTGCCCAGCAAAACTTTGTGTGCCTTGTAATCTTACTTACTCTTCGAAACTCAACTGCCAGCTGTATTTCTCAGGGACATGACAGACAGGTTCTAAAAGTTCGCTGACCGTTACTTGAATTAATATTAAACGAATGATATCCTCAAGAGTCTCAAGGGAAGATTCTCCACTTTTCTCCCCAGCCATGCATTCAGTAACATCATATTATATAACTTGAAATCAGCCATGGAGGAAGTTTGTCATTATAAGAATCAGCAAACACTATAAATCAGGTTTTTGTTTTGTTTTGTTTGCCTTCAAAAAATATTTTGAATGCCTGCTTTATTAGCTGACCATTGGTTAAGACTGATACATCTTATATAGGTTAGTGTTAGTGAAATTACGGTCCATGGACTAATGCTCATCACTAAGGTATTTGTTACTATTCCACCTTGGAATAACTACAGTAATTGAGCATGAGCATTTGGGAAAATTTAGAGCATTTTGACACCGCTGTTACATTTATATGCATGGCCATTTTTTGGTAATTAATTTGTCTTAAATTTTACAAACACTTCAGTGTGTAATAGGTTGTCAAAATATATCCCCATTAATACACTTCTATAGATACTGTACTTAAGTAGTCCCAGTCCCCATTTCTTGGCATCTCTATAGCCAGATCACTTTCACCTACGTTTGCCCGGCCATGGAAACTGGAGCACATCCAATCCCCTTGCTTGCTTCCCCCTCTCACTGTTTAAGGACGGAGAATGACTGATGTCTGAGCCAACGCAAATTACTGCAGTGAACTTTAGTAAGCTCATTTATTTCTCTGTCCTAAGAATTCCCTTTTTCTGGGAATTCATTTTTATGAAACAAATAAGAATATCCTCTAATGTAGAAAGCTATCAAAAATCAAAAGGAAGAGATTGGCATGGATAGAAGGAAGAGAAAGTGGTGTTGGCAAATGTGGCCAAGAGTAATTCTGCAGTGAAAGGCTTTGTGGATTTTTAGGACTTGCTTGGAAGTTCTGGTGCAAAATATCTTTATTTTTAAACCCAAGCTCATTTTGAAAGCCATAATTTACTTCAAAAACTTTGGCACTTATTTCCAGTACTTCAAATAACCCATTGAATATTTTATAGTTTGTATTTTCCCTAGTCTAAATTTATACTAAAAATAAAAGCTTCAGTGTTATTTTAAAAGTCAGAAACTAGAGATGGAAAGAAAACCTTAGGCCTATGATTTGTTATACTTATCTCCTGTACATCCCATCTGATTATATTACTGTCAATTTCAACTCCTGGCTAAATTAAGTAGATCTGTTTATATTCAGTATCTCCTGCCTAAACAGCAGATCCACACCTTGTGCCTCTATTTAGTCATCTTCCTACTAACTCCAGACTACCTCACCCTGGTAAAAGAAAAGGGAATTATGTATATAAATTCTACTTTGTGCCAACTATTAGTAATTTACATTTTGCATTGTGTTTAATATCCATAGTTATAAAATAGAAATATTACTAGCTTTAAAGTATAGTCAACATATCTGAAACAGAGAGAGGTCATATGATTACTAAATGAGAAAACTAAGGTTAAATCTAACTCTTTTAGACTCCACAATGTATGTTCACTCCATAACCTTACAATGCTTGCCAAGCATTGAAATCTCCTTAATCAAAAACTTCCAGTTTTCAAAATTTGTCTCATGACTATGTTTATGAATCATTTGGTTCCTTCTTTATGTCTTTTTGGCAGCATTTGCTCCTTTGTAGCTCCCTCATATAGCTAACCCACCAAGAATTCCATACTATCTTGGTTTTAATTAGTTTGGTGATGTATGGTGTTCTTCCAAAGAAAATCCATTGTGCAAACAGATAAAAGTGTGAGCGAAAGTTCACTCTGTTTGGAGACTGCAGTGTGACACTTAAATGGTGAAAATAACAGTTAACCAAACATCTAGGTTAAAAAAGAAAAAAAGCACAGAGAAGAATTAATGTTGCATTGACTATCATAGTTACAGCTAGACTTTTGAAATAGTAGCATCAGTTTATATCAGCTGAAACACTGACTTTAAAAAAATAAAAGTGACCTCCAACAGGATCAGGGTAGATGATGACGAGAAAAAAGGAAAATCCACTTATCATTTTAAATGAAAAAAATGTTCAGTGTGACTATATCTATTCTTTAAAAAAAAAGTAATTGAATGAAATTATAGTCGGACAAGCTAAACATATTCTACAGGGAAAAAATAAAAATTGTATAATCTCTAAGCATATTTTTATTAAAGTATACTTTATATTCAATAAAATATACAAATTTTAGTGTACTGTATATTGTTTTCACAAGTGTATATACCTGTATAAATACCACATAAGGCAAGATCAAGAACTTTTCCCTGGCCACAGGAAGTTTCCAAATGCCGCTTCCCTGCCAGTTTCCACCATTATCAAAAGAGACTACACTTTTGATATCTACCATCATTAGTTTTGCCTGTTCTTGATCATGTTATAAAGACAATCAAACTTTGTTGTGCCTACTTTTTAAATCATAGTATTTTTGAAAACCATTTATATTTAATATCAATGGCAGCATCAAGAAAAGTTGTTAATTATCAAAATTTATCCATTATCATGTTAATGGACATTTTATTCTATTTCTATTTTGGCATCATGGACAAAGAATCTATAAACATCCTTGTACATGTCTTTTTGTAGAAATGTTTTATGTGTCTCTTTGTAGATGCCATATTTTATTTCTTTTAGTTAAATAAGTAGCTGTAGAATTTCTAGGTCATATATTAAGTGTATGTGTAATTTTATTTAAAAAACTCCATTTTTCCATACTCATAAATATTATAGCAATTTGTTAAAAAAATGCAATTGCTTTGCGTTTTTGCCAACACGTTGTCAGTTATTTTAGCTTTGGCCATTCTGGAGGATGTGAAATGCCTTCTCACTGAAGTTTCCCTGATGATTAATGGTGCTGAGCCCCTTTCCACCTGTTCATTGACTATTTAATTATCTTCTTTTGTGAAGTGTCTTCATGTCTTTTTTGCCTTTTTTATTGAGTTGTTTTATTTTAATTATTCAATTCTAGGAAGCATCCATATATTCTGGGTATACAAGTGCTCTGTCAGATATATAGATTATGAATATTTTCCTGCGGTCTGTGAAGCGCTTTTTATTTTCCTAACAATGTCTTTTGATGCGCAGAAACTTTGGCTTTTTTCTTTTATGTCTGATGCTTTGTTTTATATTTTATAAGAAACCCTTGCCTACTCTTGGTTATTAAGAATATTTGTGTCAGTTTTCTTCTTAAATGTTTGTGTCTATTTTTAGGTTTAGATTTGAGTTATTCTTTGTGTATCAGTGAAGTAAGGCTTAAGATTTATAGTTGTTGTATACAGATATGCTGGTGATTCCATGACATTTATTGAAAATAAAGCATGTTCATTCCCCCTATAAATTCCCATGATGACGTTGTCAAATATCTGTTCATCATATTTATGTGGATTTTTTCTCAACTATTCTAGTCCCTTCATCTATTTGTCTGTCTTATTCTACAATTACACTTTTTCTCACTGTATCTTTATAGTGCTTCTTAAAAATCACATGTGTAAGTCCTGAAAGTTCATTTTTAATATTGTTTTGATATTCTAGATCTTTTGCATTTCCATATAAATCTTAGAATAAACATTCCAAGTTCTCCATATCAAGTACACTTGGATTTTATTTTCATTTTGTGAATTTAGGTATAATTTACATACAGTGCATTGTGCAGATAGTAAAGTCACAGAAAATTGATGAGTTACGACAAATGCATATGTATCCCACAATTCATTCAAAGTTCAGAACATTTTCATTACTTCAGAAAGCTCATTAGTCCCATTTCCAGGCAATCCTTGTCGCTAACCCAGGAGGCTGTCAATATTCTGATTTATTTCACCATAGATGGATTTCTTTTTGTCTGGATTTTTATAAAGATATAGTCATACAAGTTGTACTTTTTTGTCAGTTTCTTTGCTCAGTGTTATGTTTTCAATATTTATCCATTTTTTGCATATTTGTGGTCTGTCCCTTTCAATCTGTCTTATATGTCATTTTATGAATATAATACAATTTATTCATCTATTTTTCTGTTAATAAACATTTGGGTTATTTCTAATTTTGGCTCTTATAAATAAGTCTGTTATGAACATTCTTTTATAAAAAATGTGTATGGATACATGTTTATTAATTCATTAATCTTTTCAAGTAATCTTTTTAAATCATTGGTTTCTATTTTTATCTTGCATCTGGGTCATGACAAAATTGTAGGGGTGTGATACACTGTGGGTTTGACTAACTATAAGGTTTTCAAAAGAATTTTTCTGCGAATGACCTGATCATGAAGCTGGGAGTAGGATAGTAATCTCCTGTTTCTTCTGTCTGTATTTTAACATCACTCGGAAGAGCAGTAGCAGTAGTACCATTGCTTGCCAGAAGCTTGGTGCTTGCAGAGGTCAACACTGGCAAAAGGTTTATTTAATGGATTTATCTCCCAGATGCTTAGATCATGTCAGGTACTGTGTTATGTACTAGGGTTACAAATATGAAAAAGGGCAATTACAACCTTCATGAAAGCAATATCCTAGAAACAAGGGGGACTTTACATGGATAATTACCATGCAATGTGACACATATACTAATAATTTCTTCACCAGGTATTATAGCAGTAGAAATGGGTATTTAAAAAAGAGTGATTGATTCTTGAAATAAGCTTTAAAGTGTGTGTGGGAATTATCTAGGCTGAAAGTAGTGTCAGTTGCAGGATTCCAAGTGTAATGAAATCAAAAACAGAGAAATGGAGGCTAGAATTAGCATGTTGTGTGTAAACACAATATATATATTTTTATTTCACTTAACCTAAATTTCATTAACATTTTTTATGTCTTTACATAATCTGCATAATCAACATGTTTAAAGGTTGCATAATATTCTACCACATAATCATTTAAAACATTTTGGGTAGTGTATTTGCTTCTTTCAAAAGATATTTCAAGTTTTAGAAATAAAAGGTTATTAAAGCTCAAAAATGGATATAAAAGATTTATACTTTTTAGGACAATGCATTTATGTTATTTCTTATGCATATAAAAACTTACATGTATTTATTCTTTATAAATAAATAATATACAGTATTTTTCTTAGCATTTTTCTATTTTCAACTGTAGCGGTCACATCAACTATCTTAACCATAGTGCATCATTTTTGATATCTATTCATTGTTAAAGTGAGAACAAATTTAAAGTGAAATTTGTATCCCACAAAATGATCTTCCAAAAAGTAAATTGTAAATGTCAAAAAATGTATTAAAATTTAACCAAATTTTTCTTTTTTGTGATTCAGATATAACAAACATAGTTGTATATGTTTATCTAATTATTGTGTGTTCATCTTCCCACCTAGCCATCATCTCTCAAACTGTTTATGTACTACATATACATATTTGAACTGAGATTCACAACTAAAGTTGAAAAGATGAATAATCTTATGATGAGGCAATATGCTCTATAGACTAAGAAAATAAAGGTGAATGAATATTTTCTAGGGGTGGTGGAATAACTGGAGGCAAGAGTCTCAAAGAACACAGAAGTCTGTGCCTATCCCAGCAAACTTGTGATTTATGTTTACTGCCAATAATTTGTCACTATTTGATTGAATGATTTCATGAAATGACATAATTTAAATTAAATGGCATTTATT
This sequence comes from Lepilemur ruficaudatus, assembly GCA_963574885.1. Taxonomy (NCBI): domain Eukaryota; kingdom Metazoa; phylum Chordata; class Mammalia; order Primates; family Lepilemuridae; genus Lepilemur; species Lepilemur ruficaudatus. The sequence goes on from CAUYRT010059225.1 coordinate 8,001, forward strand.
TCTTGTGGGATAAATTCTTTATAAAACTAGAAAGTTTATTTCATTTGTATCACTTGTAACTAATATACTATATCAAAGATCATTCTTAGATATCTACATTGTCCTATGTGGACCGTTGAAGTGTCAAGTAATTTTATTCATTGCCTTGATAGGATTTCTGCTTTCTCTCAGTTATTTGAAGCCTAAACAAAATTAAATTGTGCTTTCTCATTTTGGAGAACAGGATAGGAGAGTGGTAGAGATTATCTTTAAATTACATGATAAGAAAATTAGACAAATATATGGTTAGGACTTATTTATTGTTTTTATAAAATTTTTTATAGATTTCTAGGACATACAATAAAGATAACATAAAACAGAGGATGTTAGAATAATAAAATTTAGAATTTATAAGGAAATACTGTTAATGCCACTTGATACCAATACCAAATTGCACATATAAATGTTGGTTATGTTTCACAGAAAAGATTTTAGATAAGAAGAAGAATTGATATACCATCTTATTTCAATCATAAAAAATCCAATGTTTCCTCTTTTCTGAGTGATTCATACAAGACATTAACTATTATTAAGGTCATATTTGCTTAGTTTTCTGGAATCAAATTTAGGTGTATATTCTTGTTTTTTTATTTATGTTTCATTTTAGTGTTGGATATTTATATCATTTATGATTTTAAAATGTTAAGGTATTTCTGGACTTCGTAATGCCTACACAATTCAAAGTTATTTGTGAAAAATCAGCATTTAGTACAGTCTGTTATTTTTAACTCTCAAAAAAACTTGGGCTACTCAATCTGTATTGTTGCTTATATAAAATCTTAACTTACTGGTTAGCAGAAAAAATGATGAACATTGTAGAACAAGTAAGATAGTCATCACCAGGTAACTCTCCTTTCTGAAAACTACTATATCACACTATAAACTATTAATAAGTTGAGCAAGCAACTCTGGATTTGAAGAAATTATCTATGATTCTTGGCAAAAAATGAAAGTCACAAAGTATTTTAAGTAAACGTGGACCTCTAATGGCTTTTAGTAGTCCAAGGTGTTATGGTTTATTATTGTGACTATTTGCTTAGTGCATACATCACACCAACTTGTGCATGGTATGCAAATGATGGAGGTGTACACTCCAGCAGCAATACTGCAAGATCTTCAGTTCAAGTGGTCACAGCCCTCCATTTAAAATCTTTTGCAGCTTAGATACAATTTTCTTTAGAAATGGAGTCTGATTAACATAATTTGGGCCAGCACTGGGTCCAAATAGCCATGGATAGGAGAAAGAATCAGAAATAATATAATTTTGGAGGGATAGGAGCACATTAAAATAAATGAGGAAATTGGATATAGTAGGAATTTGAAAGTTTATGCAAAATGGTTAGTATTTATGTCAGAGTTTATCATTGTATGCATTTTTATGTTTGATTTTATCATTGCATGAATTTTTAGATTTTGATTCATCGTATTTTCAGCAATAACACACAGTAAAAAAGCATAATATGTTTTTCCTAAACTAAGCTTTTCTTTTAGATCAATTCTCTTTTCCCTCCCAGCAAGTAAAGAGACCAGACACAAGCATTTGCTTGGCCTAGCACATTATGCATCCCAGCATGAAGAGTACAACAAGGCATTTGATATGCTAACATAATTTAGACTAATGTTTTAAATTATCCATAATTTATTTCACCCTATAAGAAAAATGCATGCATAAGTATTCTTGACCATATGTTGATTATGTAATAATTTTTCTCATGCACTTTTTTACTCTTAACAACTCAATCTTTTGTTTCAGTTCCACCTTTGCATTTATTAACTGTTTGATCTTATTTAAAACTCTGAGCCATACTTATCCATAAAATAGATATCAATAATAGTTCATTCCTATGTAACATATTATTATGAAGTTCGTGTTTAGGTAATAGATATAAGTGTACATTAGTTAATAGCATAACATGTTAATATATTTCATTTTAATTGTAATGTAACGATAATAATTGCAAGCACTCTCAAAGGTACACCTATATCATTGGAAAAGGACTCCTTAGTCTTGGTGAAGGTCATTTCCCTGACTGACAATTGATTTATGCTAAATGAATACAATCTGTATAATTTGTTTCTATTTAATATAAATGATTTTTGTATATATGTGAGTAAGTTTATGGGGGTAAGAAAGACAATGTGTAGATGATGAATTTAAATTCATGTACTTTCTTTAAAAAATATAAACAATATGCAGACTTACTTCAGGGATTGTTTGTATAATGAGAAATCAAAACTTTATATTCTACCTTATAAACATTAGTAACACAAATAGAATTCTGGGAATAAGAACAGTGTTCATTTTGCAAGTTGCAGATTATGATGCTTAGAATAAAGAATGAAGTGATGGAAAAAAAGAAAAAAGTAAATATACAATTTCAAAGCTGCATCGAACATTTTATTTCCAATGTTATTAGTGTTTTAAAATGGGATTAGTCATACAATGATCTATTTATACATCTTGATATGCTCTTCCACTAATTTAGAAGATTAAAGGTTCATGTATCTTCTTCTCTTTTATTATTTTTATATTTTGATTTAAACATAATCCATGATAGACAGTCAATGGACCAAACAAAAAGCATTGGATATCTGAAAGAGAAAAAGTAGTTAGTTCTTTATTGAATTCCAAAAAGACCACAATAAAAAAGGAATATTTTCTTTAAAGCTGTCACAGTAATACTTGTCACCATCTTACAGTGTCACATGTTTATCTTAAATAATATAGCTTACAAGGAATATCAAGGTTGAAAACATTAGATAAGCCAGTGCCACCAATTAATTAATTAATTAAACCATAAAGAAACAATTTAAAACCAGTAAAATCCAAATCCAAAATATTTTCTCAGGAGCATTGAGTAGAGAATTGTTACAATTACTCATTTTTCTGACATTAAAATGGATGCTGCTATAGAAACTATGTGAAAGGATTTTTACGAATATTTGTTGTTGTCTCATATTCACACTTTCTCTATTGTAGAACTACTTATTGATAAAATCCTACTTCAGACAATGATGGAGTACCTTGTCGAAGAGCAATGTTCCCTCTATGTACAACTGGAATAAAGGTGTTTAACAGCATTGAAGAGCTGAGACATCCAGGATTTGAGGGGACAGAACACCATAAAATAGGAAGCTCATTAAAGTAAGTCAAATCTCTGTACCATGCTTTTGTCCTTGAGCCCCTGGGTAATGTTGAAGTTGTGCAGGACAAGAAAAGAAAGCAGCTAAGATAAAGAAAATCTAGCTGGGGAGAGAACAATGGGAATCTGGAGATGCTAAAACAACACAGACTTGAGGGGCTGAAATCCCAGACATTAGGGAAGCCTAATGAAGTAAGCGCAACACTGCCCTAGTTATCAGCATGAAGCATTTGCCTTTTAAATGTATACATTGTGAATGTTAGAAAGTAGTTTAAAAGCTGATTATAATATTTGATAGTTACCAGAGAGACAAAAACTGCAGTTCACAATTGACCTGGTTAAATACCACAACAGACTGTCCATTCGGACCCTGAAATGATACACTGTAGATGTGGGTGTAAACCAGAGGTAAAACATGCTAAGTCAAAAGATATCATTAAGGGAATGGCAAGGCAGATTTCAGAAGGGGAAAAGATATTTGCTATACCTGTATCCAACAAAGAATCTTACATTCAGAATATGTACACATTCCTGTAAATCAGTAACACAATAGATATCAAATAAAATAGGCAAGAAACTTAATTTCACATTTCAAAGTAACCAACAAAGAAAATATCCAAATAGTCAATAAACAATGAAAGATTTGTTAAAGTCATTAGGCAAATGAAAATTAACACTATAACAAGATTGCATTAAACACTTATTTCAGAATATCTTAAAAAAATAACAAGTGTTGGTGAGGATATAGAGCACTTAGGACTTTCTGGAGAGGGTGTAAACTGGTGTAATCACTCTAAAAAATGCTTGGCATTATCTACTGAAGATGAACATACTCATTTCTTATGACCCAGCGATTTTGATGATATATGCTCAAAAAAAAATATATGTATATGGACAAGAAAAATACAAGAATTTCATAGCATCACTATTTATACAAACCCTAAATCAGAAACTATCTAGAATTCTATCAACAGGTGATTGAATAAATAGTTTGGTATATGTCTACCAGTGGTTCTCAACAGGAGGTGATTTGTCCCTCTTGGGGGTATTTGGTGATGTGGACGATGTTTTTAATTGTTATAAACATAAGTGGGTGAGGAGAACAGTGTCACAGGCATCTAAGGAGTAGGGACAAGGACATTGTTAAACATCTTACAATGCATAAAGCAGATACCACAACAAATAATTATCTGGTCAAAAATATTACTAATGATAAGGTTAAGAAACCCTGAATTATACAATAAAATATTATATTATTTTGAGAATTGAGAAATTAATGCCATACGTGAAACACTGGTTACTTTCACAAATATACAGGTGAAAAAAAATAAGGCAGACACAAAGAGGACATATTTCATAATCCCACTTATATATTCAAAACTCAGCAAAACCAGTCAATATTGGTAGACAGCAAGATACTGGCTCCCTTTGCTGGGGAGTAGTCACTGAAAGTGTACAAATATTGTTTTAGTTCTTGATTTGAGCATTGATTCTATGGGTGCATTTGCTCTTTGAAAGTTGCCTGAATTGTACTATTATGATATGTAATTATATGATATTTCAATATAAATTTTACTTAAAGTTTTTCATTGTATCACTAGCCTATAATATATAATGGGATGTTTAGTATCAACAATATTTCCTGTATACATACATACAGTTGGGAATTTAACAAGCAATTTCAATTTACAAAAAAGACAAAGAGTGCTATTTAAAAAGAAATAAAATCATCAAGATACATATCATTTTTATTTCCTAGGGATATTTGTGTGTGTGAGTGTGTGTGTGTGTGTGTGTGTGTGTGGCACATTGACAAGGAGATCATGTTAGCTGAGTATTTAAAGTCATTTCAACTGAATATACCTATTTTTTATTTTCTTTCAAAGGCAAGGTCGTTCAAAATGTTTTTCATTTTTTGAAAAGTAACTTAGCTTCCACAAGAATAATAAAATAGACAGTATATCAGAATACCCTACAGTGAAATACCATGGCAACAGATACTTTGGCTGAATCTTTTTGACCGTGGGCAAATCTGCCCGAGGCTGTCAAATTCAGTATCTCCAAATTGCCATCGGAAATATTAATGTTGCAAAAGGAATAATGTTCTATTTTGGCCATATATTTAGCTAAGACATATAACTACTTAGGGCAAATCAGGAATAAGTCATCTGATCAAGAATTATATGTATATAGAAGTAAATATTAAATATAAAGCATTTTATACTTTCATAACATTGCTATATAGTAAAATATACACAAGCTAAGTGAATCCCCATTGATTTTATTATATAGTTATGTGTTTAAAAAGTTATGACAGAGCAAAGATTAGAGAAATAAATTCTGATTGGTAATTGACTCTATATGTTCATTGTTTAACTTTAAAATTCATCTTCTTAAATTCACCGTGCTCGGATATGTCTTCTTGGTCAATGTTATTTAGACCTCACTATTTAAGGAAGAGTTAAAGGACAGGTGGCTTGGCAGACTGGAGAGATTTGGTGAAGAGAAATAGAAGAAAGGGGAGGGTTGGAGGAGATATCAGGGGCATGGAAAGGAAGTGTGATGGTTAATTTTAGGTGTCAACTTGACTGGATTAAGAAATACCTAGAGAACTGGTCAAGCATTATTTCTGGGTGTGTCTGTGAGTGTCTCTTGAGGGATTTGCATGTGAATCATTGGATGGAGTGGGAAAGATACCCCCTCAATATGGGTGGGCATCATCCAATAGGTTGGGAGCCCAGATAAAACAAAAAAGGAGAGAAATGGATTTCCTCCCTCACTCTCTCCTGGTGCTAGGACACTCTCCTCTTCTTGTCTTTGGATATCATAACTACACACTCTCTAGGCTTGAGACTCCAAGACTTGCCTCAGGGGCACCCCAACCCACATCCAGGGTTCTCAGACCTTCAGCTTTCCTGGTTATGAGGTTTTGGGATTTAGACTGATGCTGGCAACCTGCATCCCAGGGTCTCCAGTTTATAGAGAGCTTGTCATAGTGTGTCAGCATCCATAATTACATGAGTCAATTCCCTTAGTAAGTCCCTTCACATCTATCTATCTATCATATATCCATCATCCATCCATCTACCCTATTGATTCTGTACCTCTGGAGAACCGTGACTAATACAGGAAGTGAGTTAAATTATAAAGAGGAGAGGATGTGGAAGCAGAGGCCCTTGGAGAAGAGGAGGGAGGAGACACAGGATAAGCACTATATTCCCAGATTCCCTTCCAATGGGAAAGGCCATGGGAGTGATTTCTGGCAAACCCATTTCACCTATAAAGACACACATATTCTGAAAATAAAAGGATTGAATTCTATACAAATTGAAACCAAAAATAAAAATAAAAAAAAATAAAAGGCAGAATAGCTATACTTCTAGCATATAAAACAAAATTCAAGACAAAAAATTGTAAAAAGAAAGAAAGAATGTCATGGTCACTATATAGTTGTGGAGGGAAAAATCCAACCAGAAGACTTAACAATCCCAAATATTTATGCACCCAACACAGGAGCACCCAGATACATAAAGAAAACCCTGATTGATCTAAATTACACAATTAACAGCAATGCCATAATAGCTGGGCATTTCAACACCCCATTGACAGAACTGGAGAGATCCTCCAAGCAGAAAATTAGCAAAGGAGAATGGACTGAAACAGAATTCTGGAACTAATGGTCCTAAGAGACACCTACAGAACATTCCACCCAAATAACACTGAACATATGTTCTTCTCATCAGCTCATGGAACCTTCTCTAACATTGATCACATCATAGGCCACAAAACAGATCTCAACAAATTTAAAAAAAATAGAAATTATATCTTCTCAGACAACAGTGGAATAAAATTAGGGATCAATTCCAACAGAAATACCTCTACACAAAGCCATGGAAATTAAACAATCTATTGCAGAATGACCAGGAAGAGATCCAGATGAAAGTCAAAAGATTCTTTGAAATAAAAGAGAACAGGGACGCAAATTATCAAAATCTGTAGGATATAGCAAAAGCTTTATAGAGAGGAAAAGTCATAGCCTTAAATGCCCACATCCAAAAGAGAAAGTTAACAAATCAACAAACTAATGAACTTTCTCAAGGAACTTGAAAAGGAAGAGAAAACCTATCCAAATCCAGTGGAAGAAAAGAAATAACCAAGATCAGAACAGAATTAAATGAAATCAAGAACAAAAGAAACATACAGAAGATTAATGAAACAAAAAAGTTGGTTCTTTGAAAATATAAACAAAATTTACAGTCCTATTTCTAGATTGACCAGAAGTAAAAAGGAAAGGACTTTATTAAGCTCAATTAGAAATGAAAATGGAGAGGAAACAACTAATATCATTGAAATATAAAACATCATCTTTGAGAGCTTGTTCGGAGGTTCTAGCAGGGGAGCGCAGCTACTCGTATACTCTTGACTGAAGACCGGTCCTCCTCTAGCGGGGAAGTTCATCCTCTTCGACCGAGCGTGCAGCTTCGGGAGGGACTCACATGGAGCGGTGAGGGAGGAAGGGGACACCCGCCTAGCCAGCCAGATCAGCCAAATCAACCCTGGTGATCAATGGGGTGACAGATGTCGCAGTCAGATCGCCGTCACATCCAAAACATCATCTTTGGATACTATAAAAATCTCTAGTCCCAAAATCTTGAAAACATGGAGAAAATGGACAAATTCTTAGAAACATTGCAGCCTCCCCAGGCTCAATCAGGAAGAAATAGAATCCCTAAACAGACCAATACCAAGCACCAAAATTGAAGCAGAAATAAAAAATTTCCAATAAAAAATGTCACAGACCAGACAGGTTCACACCTGAATTTTATCAAATCTACAAAGAAGAACTGGTACCTATACTGCAGAAATTATTCCACAACATTGAGAAGAATGAAATCTTCCCCAACTGATTCTATGAAGTCAATATCACCTTGATACCAAAGCCAGGAAAGGACACAACAAAAAAAGAAAACTATATACCAATATCCCTTATGAATGTAGATACAAAAATTCTTAACAAAATATTAGCAAAGCAAATTCAACTGCACATCAAAAAAAAAAAAAATTTAATCATGACCAGGTGGGCTTCATCTCAGAGATGACAAGATGGTTTGACATATACAAATCTATAAATGTAATTTGCCATATAAATAAAAAAAAGAACCAAGACCATATGATCCTCTCAATAGAAGCAGAAAAAACATTTGACAAAATTCAGCACACTTTTATGATAAAAACTCTGAACAAAATAAGCATAGATGAGTCATACCTCAAAATTATTAAATCCATATACAATAAACCCACAGCCAACATCATACTGAATAAGGAAAATGTTAAAGCATTCCTGCATAGAACTGGAACCAGACAAAGTTGCCCACTATCTCCACTTCTATTCAATATAGTGCCGGAAGTACTCGTCAGAGCAATCAGACAAGAGCAGGGAATGAAGTGTATCCAAATCGGGCAGAGAGGTCAAACTTTCACTATGCTAACGTCATGATATTATATCTAGAAAACCCCAAAAATTCAACCAAGAGCCTTCTGGAATTTATAAGTGAATTCAGCAAAGTCTCAGGATACAAAATCAATGCACAAAAATCAGTAGCTTTCATATGTGCCAATGACAGTCAAGTAGAAAATCAAGTTAAAGATGCAACATCTTTCACAATAGCATCAAACATTTAAAATATTTAGGAATATATTTAACTAAGGACGTGAGAGTGCTATATAGGGAGAACTACAAAGCGCTGAGAAAAGAAATTTCAGAGGATGTGTATATATAGAAAAACCCTACCATGCTCATGGATCAGCAGAATCAATATTATTAAAATGTTTATGCTACTTAAAGTGATCTACAGAATCAATGCAATCCTTATCAAAATACCAACATCATTTTTCACAGATCTAGAAAAAATAATTCTATGCTTTGTATGGAACCAGAGAAGACCTCATATAGCCAAAACAATATTAAGCAAAAGAAAAAAAAATTGGGAGGCATCAATCTACCAGACTTCAAACTATACTGCAAAGTTATAGTAATCAAACATCAGAGTACTGGCACAAGAACAGAGATATAGACCATTGGAACAGTACTGAGAACCAAGATATAAAACCAGGCTCATATTGACATCTGATATTTGGCAAAGCAGACAAAAACACACTGGAGAAAGAATCCCTATTGAATAAATGATGCTGGGAAAATTGGATAGCCACATGCAGAAGAGTGAAATAGGATCTGTACATCTCGCAAAAATCAACTCATGATGGATGACAGACTTAAACCTAAGTCATGAAAACATAAGAATTCTCAAAGAAAATATTGGGAAAACTCTTATATATGTTGGCCTAGGCAATAAATTTATGAAAAAGATCCCGAAAGCAATCACAGCAGCAACAAAAATAAATAAATGAGACCTAATCAAATTAAAAAGCTTCATCAGGGAAATGCAAATCAAAACCACAATGAGATATCACTTATCTCCATTGAAAATAGCCTTTATAAAAAAGTCCCAAAACAAAAAATGTTGGCGTGGATGTGGAGAGATAGGAACACTCATACAATGCTGGTGGGACGGCAAACTAATGCAACTCTGTTGAAAGCAATATGGAGATACCTCAAAGAGATACAAGTAGATCTACCATTTGATCCAGCAATCCCATTACTGGGCATCTACCCAAAGGAACAAAAGACATTCTATGAAAAAGACATCTACACTCAAATGTTTATAGCAGCACAATTCACAATTGCAAAAATGTGGAAACAACCCAAGTGCCCATCAATACATGAGTGGATTAATAAAATGTGGTATATGTATACCATGGAGTACTACTCAGCTATAAGAAACAATGGGGATATAGCACCTCTTGTATTTTCCTGGATAGAGCTGGAACCCATTCTACTAAGTATCCCAAGAATGGAAAAATAAGCACCACTTGTACTCACCATCAAATTGGTTTCACTGATCAACACCTAAGGGCAAATAACTTTTAAAAGGGAGCTCTACATGTCTAAATCACTAACAGGCTGAATAAATAGGCATTGAAGCTTTTTAATTTTAATAGATTGGCCTATTCTTTACTTCTCTCCTACAGACTGGTACTTTTGGAATTATAATTTATCTTCCTTGTTATCAAAAGGGCTTATGTGTTTAATGATGTAAGAAGTCAAATATGAGAAGTTGGTAAACAGTTTAATACAGATGTATATGCTGTATATATAATAAATTTAATCTCAAACATATGTTCTTCACAAGAACATATTTTAAACCACCTACATGTTTAATACTTACATGGACTAGTGAATAAGCACAGAAATTAGGCACTTTTCATCAATCATAATTTTAGTTTTATTCTTTCAATTTTTAACTTCCATAAATTGAGACAAAACTTATCAGACTTACCACTAAGATTAATAGCATTTTCCTTTTAGAGTGGACAAATCTTCTGCCAATACTTTTTAAGAAATCTCAAAGGTAAACTCAGTTTAATTTCTTATGCCAGAATTTATCTGTCTTCCCTTTATTCTAACACAGTTCTTCCAAATTTCTTTTAATTAAATGAAAGATGATAGAACTGATACATACAAATCTGCTTAAAGTGCTACATTTATTATGCTTAGCTAATTCATTCATCAATGTTGGGAAGTTATGCATAAGAAAATATCTCCAAATGCCTTTATATGTGAACCACAGCAGATTAGCTCAATGCCTAAACAACACATAGGCCAAATCCTGTGGATATGACAACATTTCATAGGAATATGCTGCACTACGTATTGATTATCATTATAACTGGATCATTCAGAACACCCTATGACTTCATAGTTAAAAGGTAGAACTAATGTGTAAGTGTTTTGATGTTGTATTATTATTTTCAATGTAGCTCTGTATTGGCCAAATGTTTTTAGATTGATATATAAAATAATTTTTCATCATAAATTAGGGAAGAAAAGCAAATACATACATCATAAAAATATACCATATACTCAACCTTTTAAAAAAGTAGATTTTTCACCTAACTTTTCAAAATAGTACTCAATTAAGACAATAGTTGGAGAAGTGCTGTTTCTTGCATAACACCAAGATCATTTAAGATAGAGGAAGCGTATACTCCTACTGCACTCAAGAAAAGGAATAAATACACAGTTCATTAAATATATTTTTTACAAATATACTGCCTAAACAGACATGTGTTTTCTAAGACCATTGCATTAAAATTTCATTGCATTGAAATTAAGGCTGAATTTTACCTTCTGATTGATATTTAATTGTCAGTAATGTTTTTCTTAAATTATTAATTTGTTTGCCATACTTTGACTCCCTCTAATCCTCACTCTTTCTTTATGATAGAGGGAATTTGTGTAAGAAAAATTAAATGAATGAAGGGAATAAATATTGAAAAGACTCATCAGGGAGTCTTTCATCTTGAATAATTAATCTAGTAATTTTTGATCTGGAAGGGCTAGGTTATGCTGTAGTAATAAAACACCCCAAAACCTCAGTTGTTTAACACAACAAAATGTCTTGTTTGTTCCTTCATGTCCAATGCAGTTTGAGAAGGCTGTTTATTCAAGACCCTTATTCAATGCTGCTTATTCAAGTTACTCAAGGACAGATGTTGATGGACCCTCCATTTTTACACGTGCATCTACAGTGTTTTGGTTATGATAGGGGGAATGTGGTGAATCACACACCGGCTTTTAATTCCAGCCAGAAGTGAAATATATCACTTTTCCTCATAATACATTGATCAAAATAACATAAGCCATCACAAAAATCTTCAAGCAGTCAGGGAAGTATAATTCTACCATATGCTTCAAAGTGTGGGAACCAGAAATATTTGGTAAACAGCCATAACAATTACCAGGATCTGCATTTCTGGGCACAGTATATTCACTGTACTCTCTGTTCCTCGGAAAAAATCACTTGTATCTTTTCAGGCTAAACAAACCTTAAGTTCTGTCCAATCACAAAATCAAGTCAAACCTATTAATCCTGGGTTATCAGTGATAGTGGCTTTTCTTAACTAACTAAAATAAACAAAATATATAAACACTCTCTTGATGAACTTAAACAAATTATTTATTTAAACACTCTGTTAATCAACTAAAATTAATTAATAAGTAAATAAGTTAACTCCCTCTGAATTCTCACAAAACTCTTCTATTTTTAAAAAGATGAACATATAGTGACTACTGTCACTCATATGTAACAATTGTGAAATATGCTGGCATAATTTTGAAATCTCCTCTACCCTGAGCTTGGAAGACATTCCTTGATTATGGTCCAATTTTTTTCTTCGGAGTAATTTTCCATTTAAATTTTTACTGAGGCCATTATTTTATTCTCTGGAAGATTCTTCCAATTATTTTTTTACATTGAATTTATCTAAGGTAAGCCCTAAAGAATAAACGTTTTGTGGGGTGACTGACCAACTTTTTAAATCTGTTTCTACCTTTAAGGGTGGGATCCCTGGGGTCTTTGTAAGTCTCAAAAATTAATGGCTTCTTTAGTTCAAAGGGATAGTTCCTCTGATGGAATAACCTTCAGGAAAAAAAGAAGATTCTTATCTGGTGAATTCCAATCAGATCTACCTATAATTCTTGTTTGAATGTAGTTCTCATAATTGCTACATTTTTTTTGTTCTGTTGTCCTTGTGCCTATTTTTCTCAATTTAACTGTGGTTTTGTGGATTTGCCAATCTTTGATGGGGGAGAAAACTTTAGGCTCTTTTCCCATTGTCATGAATCCAAATGAAAAGAATTATTGGCACCAACTTAATCCATTCAGTGGTCTTAAGGTGTCTTTGGCAGTTAAAATATTCCTAAATTTTACCTTTTTCTGTTTGGGATTGAGAAGTAGTTATCTTATATAACCCTAAAGTTTCTTGGAATTATGTATCTCTTCATTATTCTTCATAACTACTGGCAAACTGGCCAGTTATTTCCTGATTTTCTCTCTCATGTTTAAAACCTTAGGAAATATTTCTGTGCAATAAAATGTGGGTGAAAATGTCAGTCTCCTGAAAAAGAGTCTGTAGTGTCTGTTTTGAGCATTAACTTACTGATATTTTTAAATGAATAATTTTATAATCTTGTTTTTGATTATTAAACTTCATTTTTTGAAAAGTTTTGGGTTTAAAAAAAATTGAACAAAGAGTACAGAGAATTCCCATATACCATTTACTAGTTGTCATTCCCCTCTATTGCTAACATTTTTTCATTAGTGTGGTTTATTTGTCATAATAGATGAGTCAATATTGACACAGTATTATTAACTATAGTTCACAGATTAAATTAGGGTCTGTTATTTGTGTTGTATCTTCTATGGGTTTTGACAAATGTATAATAACATGTGTCCACCAGTACAGCATCATATGGAGTAGTTTTACTGCCCTAACATTCCTCTATACTACACCTGTCCGTCACTGCCTCCCTTCAGGCAAACTCCTGGTAACCTCTGGTCTCTTTGCTATCTTCATAATCTAGACTGCAATATAGTTGGAGTCCTATAGTATGTAGTACTTTCAAATTGGCTTCTTTCATTTAGCAATATTCACTTAAATGTCTTTTTGTCATTTGATGGCTCATTTCTTTTAATCACTTAATAATATTCCAATATATGAATGTACCACAGTTTATTTATCCATTCCCCTATTTAAAGACATCTTGATTTTTTCAAGTCTTGGAAATTATGAATAAAGCTGCTGTAAATATTCATTGCTAGTTTTTGTGTAGAAATAAGTGTTCAACTTATTTAAGTTAATAGCAAGGAGTGTGATTGGTGAATTATATGGTAAGAGTGTGTGTAGTTTCGTAAGAAACTGCCAAACTGTGTTCCAAAGAGGCTGCTTCATTTGGCATTCCCACTAGCAATGAGTGAGAGTTCCTCTTGCTTCCCAGCATTTGATATTGTCAGTGTTTTATATTTTAACCATTAATGGGTATGCAGTAGTATCTCACTGTTGCCTTAATTTGTAATTCCATAATGATGTATTTAACATCTTTTCATATGGTTATTTATAATCTATATATCTTCTTGGATGAGGTGTTTGTTAAGGTCTCTGGCCAATTTTTTAATTGGGTTGTTTATTTTCTTATTGTGGAGTACTAAGAATCCATTGTACATTTTTAATACTAATCTTTTATTGGGTATGTATTTTCAAATATTTTCTCCCAGTGTGACTTGTGTTTTAGAATGAGGTTTAGTTGTTTATGTCTGTGGTAGGCAGAATAATAAACTCACCAAAATGTCCATGCTGTAATTCCTGGAACCAGTAAATATATTGCTTTATATGGTAGCCCTGCACACACCTAACTTTAGCTAAGAGACTCCAATTTTGTACTTCTGACTCCAGAATGATTAGGCGATAAATAATAAAGTTTATGGTAATTTGTTATGGTAGGAACAGAAAAGAAATATATTGTGTTTTACTAGAATTGTAAGGTGTGGTAAGAAAATACATTTTTATTTTAGGCTTGTTAGAAAATTCAATTCTAGGAGTTAAAAAAGAGCAGTTTGTAAACCAGATAATCTGCTGAAAATGGATTTACATACTTATGAATATGCATGGTACTTAAACACAGGTACAAAGAATTTTAAATAGAAGTTAGAGATCAGATACAGTTTCAAATGTTATAAATGATATTAAAATAGTAGGTTACTGAAAAAATAACCTGAAATTATATGTACTGCCTTTTTTACTTTGGGATGAAAGATGTGAAGCAATTTTTTGTAAGTAGCATAAACTGGAATCTTTATCCATGTTTGTAAAACCATGAGTGAAATTTTCACATTTTATAAATATGTATGTATGTGTTTTTCAACAGAACAGTTTTTTTTATTAATTTCAATGATATTAGAACAAATAAGGTAACTGAGGCCTAATTATCCAAGGAATTTATCTCCTATCCTATACAAATTATATTTAACAGTTATTCAAAGATAGATATGGCACCAGATGGTGACATAAACTGTATAATTTTACCCTTCAGGTAAATCAGAGATTTACCTACACTTATAAAAAAGAGGAAATAAATTCTAAAAGGTTTTTTTGCATCAAGAGGAGTGGAGTATAACAGGAACTCAGTAAATGTTTACTGAATGAACGTGTTCTCATCTGCAGTGGTAGATATTAATCTAACCCAGAATACTTCCCATTTACTAAAGCACATGTCTACTCACTTGTTAATCATGGAAAGGGTAATGATTATATATTGTATATTCAGTTGATTGATGCATTATAGATGTGTATACCTTGCATTTCTAGCAAAAAATGGTGATGAATATCATTTTCTTGAAATTTTTAAATAATAAATGGTAAAAGGTTAGTTTCTTTATAAAATACATAAATATTGCTGAGTATATATAAAATATAGATATATACAAATTTAACAATGTAAATCACCCATAACCCCAAGGATGCAACGTTGTGCCAAGTTACCGTCCCTTACCAAAACTGAATGTTTTTAAAAAATAGCTAAAAATTTTTCAGTTAGGTAGTGAAGCTGGGGGAATCACAGCTCCTTCCTGTTTAATTTTCATATAGAGATTACTACTGCCATTGATTTCTTTTTTTTAAATCCAGTTGAGACTAAACAAAATTGATTTATGTTCTCTCGTATGTATAGTGAAATCCCCCTACCACTCAATCTCCCATCACATTCAAGAAGGGAAGATGCTTCCTGAATGGCCTGTCCCTGAGCTCCCAGTTCTGTTTGCCGTAGTTCAATATATAGATGATGCCTCTAACCCATACATCCTGACCCTGTTTAGCACTCTGAAGCCACAAATATATAAATTTGCTTCTTTCCTTGACAGCCTCAAAGTCAGTGACATTCCCCCCAAAAAATCTCACGTAAATTCTTTCTGTGTTGTACAATTTATTATAGTGATTTTTTAAAAATAAAGACTAATATAAATAAATTTAAAATTGAACATGAAAATCTCTATGAGATGTAATTAATTATATTAATTTTGTTAGCAGATTAAATGTATTACATCTCTATAATGTAACTATTCCTTGCATCACTCCATAACAAAGAAACTCATATATTCACTCCAGGCACATATTGATCTACTTTCTACCACTAAAGATTAAATTAGTTATTCTTATATTTTCATATAATACAATGTAATATTATATATTCATATAAATGTAACCATATGATATGTGCTTTTGAGCTTAGTTTCACTTAGCATAATCTTTTTGATATTCATCTGTATTTTGCAAGTTTATTCATTTTGACTTCTCAATAGTATTACATTTTATGAATCTACCACAATTTGCTTAACTCTTCTCCAGTTGGTGGGCAGTTGGGGCATTTCTTGTTTTCAACTATTATTGTAACATTTTCTAAATATTTATGTACAAGTCTTGGTGTGCACATATATTTCATTTATCTTGGATGAGTGCCTAGGATTAGAAATACTGAGTCATATGGTAACAATGTGTTTATGATAACAATAAATTTCTACCTCTCAAATGGGGACTATCTAGATACATTATTTGGAATTATTCTATAAAGGAGACTTATCTCTTCTCTCATATTTATTTATTCATTCATATATTTATATCAGCATAGATTCATTTATTATTATTGTATACATTAAGTTATAATCCAATCTATGTTATATATTGCTGCCTTTTTTTTTTTTTTGAGCTTTGGCCATTGGAAGCTCTTTACATGCCTCCTCTGTCCCTTTTCTACCGCCACGCTATTGTTGTTATTATTACAGTTGTTTGAGCACTTCCTTACTTTCTGATACCATGAAATGATCAAGGATCTTCTTATATTTTTCCTGTTCCAGTCCTAGAATCTGATTTTTCTTTTTTCAAGGAGCTCTACCTCCTTTAATTGGAGAATGTAATTTAATTTAGGAACCAAGATCTGAGCAGGAGTGTGCAAGTTGCTACTGGAATGCCATTGCCTCTAGCCTTCTCATTAGTAAGAGAATAGATATGTAAACTAATCAATGTATAAACATATATTTATTACTGTTTTAGTGTCTATCCATCTATACATGCCTATTAAGCTAAATATAAATTCATTAGAGGTCTGTAACTCTAATGCAGTTCAGTGAGGTTTATTCTAGCGTTCCACTCGTGCTTATTTGTAACTTCCCTTTTTGACAGTAAGAAACCTGGCTACAACGAATGCTATCCATTTACTTATTTGTTCAACCCTTATATATAAATATAATGGTTCAGAACTGTTAACCTATACCTCTAATTTACCAAGTAGAGTATATTTTTGTATAGTCATGTATTTTTCCTTTTGTATTTAGCCTTGCAGCTTCCAGCTAAAACCCAGTTTTCCAAAGTTACATTAGATAAGCTGCTTTTTGCATTTTTTTAAATGTGTTCATTTTTTTTCATCTCCTTCAGCATGATTATATCCAACAACTGTAGTACAGTTAAATTCATCTGTCACTCTCTGTGTACCATTCTAGTATTGTCCAACATTCTGGTTGATATTTTTTTTCAAATTATATTTTAACTTTAAAAAAATTTAAGTTAATTGTTTTGGATTCTCTAACTGTATGCAAATTTCAAACGTATTCATCCATACATTTTTTTTTACAAATTATTGATATCTTAGAACATAAACTCTAGTAGAAAGATATAAGATGTAAAACATGAAAAACAACAATGAAAATGATATGACAGGGTCTTTCCTTTCTAGGAATAAAGTAAATATACAGCAGTGTTTGTAGACCAAATAATCTGTCAGGAATGCTCTTTTTGATAGGCTTACCAGGAAAGTCCTTTCTTAAGACTTAGCTTCCTTCAAACCCTGTTCAAGGAAGTTATAATGTGGGCTATGCAGATTTCTGCTAGGCATGTTTTCTATGTAGAGTGAATAATAAGTGGAAAGACTAAAATTTTAGACAGCCTGCAGGTGTATTCTAGAAACAGCAAGGAGGTCAGGACATATAGGACAATGTAAACCCTGGGGAAGAGCATAGAAAGAGATGTGAAGTAAGGGAAGTAGTAGGGTAATTAAATCTTGTAGGCATTAATAGAAAATTATAAGGATGTTGGATTTTTTTCTAATTTAAATGGTGCCATTGAATGATTTTCAATGGAGTTTTGTTGTGATGGCCAAGTGAAGGATGTACTTAAAAGAGAAGTGAGGGATCAACTTTGGCCAGTGTTACTGATAGAACCATGAAGATGTGACCTAAGATTAAAGAAGAGCACTGTCAGTGCTGTGGTGAGATAAATGTCTTAATGAATTAGGTTCAAGAAATGCTGTAAATATCAGAAGCAGAGAAAGAAAATATGGACAATATTTTCAAAGAGTGTAGCGTAACTTGGAACAGAAAAATGGAGTGGTCATTGGAGGAGGGATATGTGAATACAAGAAAATTTTTTATTTTAAGATGAGAGATAATATACTTGGTTTTTATAGTGATAGAAATGATTCAGTAGAGAGAAAAATATGTTGGTTTGTGGGAGAGAAAGAATAATTTCATAATAAGTGGGAAAGGATAGAATCTTGTGCACAAGTGGAGGAGTTTACTTTAATTCACTTAACAAAAACAGAAGGGAAGGAAGTGTGTTTGGGTGGAGATGAATATTTGTTTATATGGTGAAAGTTCATGGCTATGTGGGAGTAGAATATACAGATTCTCTCCTGAATGTCCCTATCAGTGAAATAAGAAAGATTATCAGTTGATAAAGAAGGGACATGGAGCTGGAGGTTTGAGGAAGAAGAGGAGGTATGACAGAGTCATCAGTGGGAGTGACTAGTAGGTTAACAAGGGAACCAGGGTGTGATTATTTGTCAGCACCAAGGATTTCTTAATGATTGTGGTCATGATTTAATGTGAAACAAATCAACAGGGAACTTGTGATTTCCTCTAGTTACATTCAACTCTTTGGCTGCTGGTATGGGGTATGCAGAATTTAATTTAAATAGGGTTGAGTTTACTGGCATATATGACAAAGTGAAGAAGGTATACACAATTGGTAGTATATATAATGTGCTGATTTTTTGCTAAAATATAATATTAGGTGACAGAATATAAGTGAGAAGTAAGATTATGAGTATATAAGAATAAAAAATACAATGTAAGTAAGTCAGTCAATGAGAGATCGAAGGGTAGGAAACATTGCAATTGGATTACTGGAAGAAATGGATTGAAATTTTAAGATATTATGGCCAGGTGCTAAATTTAAGCTGTGGAAGAATTGCCGATCTAGCAGATAATTCTTTGTATAGTGACTGAGATGGGGTAGAAAATAAGATCATTTGAGGTGGAAAATCAAAAAAACAAGATTGTTAATATCAACATTAAATTCCTAAAAATTGTGGCAAATAGTGATGGGGAAAAATGAACCAGTTTCTAAAATTTGTAAGAAGTGAGAGAGTTAACTGTGTGTTACATAGAAATCCAAAACAATGAAAAGTAAATAATATAGTTGAATATCATGAAGTTTTTTGTTTTGTTTGGTTTTGTTTGGTTTTGGAGAATGGTGTGGAAGAGAAGACAGATCTTACTTTAAAGTAGCAATGAAAACAGTAAGAAACATAATTATCCTGTTTCAAAAGGTACTTGAAGTGTGGGAGGAAAATAGCTTGAAAGTAGTACAAAGGAAAGAGTGTTCTCAGGGGTTAGCCAGATTTCAGTCAAAGCCCTCTGGTGAAATTAGGCCCATCACTAACTTTATATTAAAAGAAAAAAGTGCAGTTGTAAGCCTTCATCTCATAGTCTAAATATCCTAATGTTTAAATCAAGTTCACAAACTAGTAATAAATTTTATTCTATCCTTCTGCCCTGACAAATACATTTTCATAATGATAAAATGTATAAAATATTTTATAATGATCAAAATTTATAAAATATCAAAAATGATTGAATGTAATTATTGTTCTGTGTGTATGTGCTCCATTGATGGAACAGAAATATTTGCATGAGTAATAAAATGAAGATACTCATCACTCTTGCATTTTTATTATACATTTATTTCATTAAATTTATAATCCTCATTTCAGCAAAATCATCACAGTTTTCTAATAAAGATTATTACACAAGTTCTGTACCTATTAACATAAATTATTGATATAATACACTTCCATAAATATATCAAATACAAACAAAAACATACACTGGGGAAAGAATCCCTCTTAGATAAATGGTGCTGGGAAAATTGGATAGCCACATGTAGAAGACTTAAGCAGTATCCGCACCTCGCACCACTCAGAAAAATTAATTGACTATGAATAACAAACTTAAACCTAAGACATGAAACTGTAAGAATTCTAGAAGAGGTTTGAAAACTGCCATAGATATCAGCCTGGGCAAAGCATTTATGAAGAAGACCCCAGCAGCAATCACAGCAACAATAAAAATAAATAAATGGGACCAGATTAAATTAAAAAGCTTCTGCACAGCCAAGAAAACAATCAATAGAGCAAACCTACAGAAAGGGAGAAAATATTTGCATGCTATATATACAATAAAGGGATAATAAAAGAATCTACAAAGAATTCAAGTGAATAAGTAAAAAAAAATCAACCCCATTAAAAAGTGAGCAAAAGATATGAACAGAAGCTTTTCAAAAGAAACTAGACTAATGGCCAATAAGCATATGAACAACTGCTCAATATCTCTAATCATCAGGGAAATGCAAATGAAAACCACAATAAGATATCACCAAACTTCAGTGAGAATGGCTTTTATCAAAAAGTCCCAAACAACAGATACTGGCATGGATGTAGTGATAAAGGAACATGTATACATTGTAGGTGGTACTACAAACTGGTACAACCTCTATGAAAAGTATTATTGAGATACCTCAAAGAAGTGAAAGTAGTCCTACCATTCGATACAGCAATTCAACTATTGGGTATCTACCCAAAGGAAAAAAGACATTTTATAAAAAAGACACTGGCACTCCAATGTTCATAGCAATTTACCATTGCAAGGATGTGGAAACAACCTAAGTACTCATCAACATATGAGTGTATCAATGAAATGTGGTATATGTGTACCATGGTGTATTACTCAGCCATAAAAAATGGTGAACTAATACCTTTTGAAACAGCCCGGATGGAACTGGAGACCATCCTCTTAAGTGAAGAATTCAATAGAAATCCAACAGGTGGGAGAAGGGATGAGGGGATGGGTAAATTTGCACCTAACGGGTACAATGTACACTGTCTTCATGACGGACACACTTATAACTTTGACTCAAACTGTACAAAAACAATTCATGTAACAAAAATGTTTGTACTCATGTAAACTGACAATGTAAAGCTTTAAAAATATATTTCATGTGTCTTCAAAATATTTTTTCTGAAATATTCACAATTATTTATTAAAATTGAAAATGAAATCAAAACTAAAAAACAAATCAAAACATTTAAAAAGTACAGTTTTTTTACTTCAAAAGATTAAGGGGGTACAAATGTTTTTGTTACTTGGATACCTTTTATAATGTTTAAGTCAGGGATATTAGTGTGGCCATCACCGGAATAGTGTTCATTGTACCTGATAGGCAGGTTTTTATCCCTCTCCTCTCGCCCGCTCCTCTGTTCTTGATTTCCAGTGACCTTTACATCTCTCTGGGCCCATGTGTGCCCACAATTAGTTCCAAATTATTAGAGAGTACATGTGGTGTTTGTCCATTACTGAGATACTTCACTTAGGATAATGATATCCAGCACTGTCCAAATTGCTGCAAAAGACATCATTTCATTTCTTTATGCCTGAGTAATACTCCATGATATCTATGTATGTGTGTGTGTACATACATATATCTCATTTTGTTAATTCACTCATGAATTGATAGGCACTTACTTATGTTGATTCCACATCTTTGCAATAGTGAAATGTGCTACAATAAACCTTCGGGTACAGGTTTCTTTTTGATAAAATGACTTCATTTCCTTTGCATAGATACCAAATAGTGGGATTGCTGGGTTGAAATGATAAGTCTATTTTTAATTTTTTCAGGAATCTCTATACTGTATTCCATAGAAGTTGTACTAATTTACAGTCCCACCAACAGTGTATAAGCATTCCTTTCTCTCTGCATCCACACCAGCATCTATTGTTTCTTAACTTTTTAATAATGGCCATTCTGACTGGGGTAAGGTAATATCTCATTGTGCTTTTAATTTATATTTCCCCCATGATTAGTGATGTTGAGCATTTCTTCATTTAGATGTTAGCCATTTGTCTGTCTTCTTTTGAAAAACTTTTATTCATGTCTTTTGCCCACTTTTGACAGCATTTTTTTTTTCCTTGAAGATTTGTTCGGGTACTTTATAGATTCTGAATATTAGCCCTTAATTAGATGTATAGTTTGGGAATATTTTCTCCTATTCTGTAGGTTGACTATTCATTCTGTTTATTATTCCTTTTGCTGTGTATAAGTGTTTAATTTTTTTATTTTTTAAAATAAATTTTATTGTGAATATTTGCATTTACAGCATGATGTTATGGGATACATATAGATAGTAAAATGGTTACTATAGTGAAGCACATTAACATATCTATTACTTATATAGTCACATTTTTGCAGCTAAAATCTACGTTTTAACAAAAATCCCTAATACAATACAATTTCATTAACTGTAGTCCTCATGTTGTACATTAGAGCTCCAAATTTATTCATCCTACGTATCTGCTATTTCATATCCTTTGACCTATACTCCTTCTCCCCCAGTTCCCCCGCTGTGGTAACCACTGTTTCATTCTCCATTTCCATGTATTTGAGCTCTTTTTTCCGCATGTGAGATCAGGCAATATTTTCCTTTCTGTGTCTAGCATATTCTTCTTTGCATAATGTCCTCCAGGACCATCCATGTTGTGGCAAATGGGAGGATGTTGTTCTATTTTAAGACTGAATAATACTTCAGAGAGTGTGTGTATATATAGATTTTTTTTTTTTTGCTTTTGTCGTTATCAAAAAAAAGTAACATGCTCAATAGAGAAAATGGAAACATGTATAAGAACTTTTTCTTTTTTTTTAATTTCCCATCATATCTTCCAAAGAAACAGGCCACAATTTTCTGAGGACTCCCTGAGGCCATGTGTGTCTGGCCAGGCACACATATTCAGCTCAGAATAAACCTCTTTAAAATTAAAAAAAAATTTTTAATAAAAAAAAAGTGTTTAATCAAGTCCCATTTATTCATTTTTTTGTTGCTATATTTGCCTTTGGATCTTAGTCATAAATTCTTTGCCTAGGTCAATGTGTAAAAGAGTTTTTCCTACATTTTCTACTAGAATTTTTTATGGTTGCATGCCTTACATTTAAGTCCTTTATCCATCTTGAATTATTTTTGCATATTGTGAGAAATAGGGGTCCTGTTTCATTCTTTTGCACGTGGCTATCCAGTTTTCCCAGCATCATTTATTGAGCAGGACTTCCCTTCCCCGGTGTATGTTGTTGACTGCTTCATCAATATCAGTTGGTTGTAGGTAGATGGTTTTATATCTGGGTTCTCTATCTGTTCCATTGCTCTATGTCTCTACTATCATACCAGTACTATGCTGGTGTTGGTTACTATAGCCTTGTAGTATTATTTAAAGTCTGGTAATATGATGTTTCCAGATTTGTTCATGTTGCTTATGATTTCTTTGGCTATTAGGGCTCCTCATAGGTTCCAAATGAAGCATAAAATTATTTTTTCTAGATCTGGGAAATACAATGTTGGTGTTTTGATGGGGATTGCGTTAAATCTATAAATTACTTTTGCCAGTATGGACATTTTAACAATGTTGATTCTACCCATCCGTTATTGTGAGATGTTTTTCCATTTGTTTGTGTCATCTGAAATTTCTTTCATCAGTGTTTTGTAGTTCTCCTTATAGAGATCTTTCACCTCCTCAGATAAGTATGCTCCTACGTATTGTATTTTCTTTGTAGCTATTTTGAATGGCATTTACTCTTTAATTTGACTCTCAGCTTGACTGTTATTAGTATATAGAAATGATAGTGATTTGTATACATTGATTTTGAAACCTGAGACTTTGCTGATTTATCCATGCTAGGAGTTGTTTGGTGTAGTGTTTGGGATTTTCTAGATAGAAGATCTTATCATCAGCAAAAAATGATAGCATGACCTCCTCTTTCCTGATTTGCATACCCTTTATTTCTTTCTCTTGACTAATTTCTCTGCTTTGAACTTACAGTACTATGTTGAATAGAAGTAGTGACAGTTTTCACCCTTGTCTTGTCCTAATTCTTAAGGGAATGCTTTCAACTTTTCCTCATTCAGTATGATGTTGGCTGTGGGTTTGTCATATATGGCTTTTATAATTTATAGATATGTACCTTCTATGCCTAGTTTTTTGAGGGTTTGTATTATGAAAGGGTACAGCATTTTGTGAAATGTTTTGTCTGCATTTATTGAGGTGATCATATGGTCTTTGTTTCTGCTTCTGTTTATGTGGTAAATCATGTTTGTTGATTTGCATATGTTGAACCATCCTAGAGTCACTGGGATGAACCCCTCTTGATCATGATGAATAATTTTTTTGATGTGCTGTTGAATTCAGTTTGCTATTATTTTGTTGAGGATTTTTACATCTATATTTATAAGGGTTATTGGTGTGTAGTTTTTTTTTGTTGTTGTTGTGTCTTTTCCTGCTTTAGTATCAAGGTAATCCAGGCTTTATGGAATGAGTTAGGGACAATTCCTTCCCTCTTAATGTTATGTAATAATTTCTGTAAGATGGGCACCAGTTCTTCATTGCAGGTGTGTTAGATTCAGCTTTGAATCCATCTGGTCCAGTGCTTTTCTTTATTGAAAGATTTTTATTATTGCTTCAATTTGTTCCTCATTATGTGTCTGTTTAAGGTTTCTATTTTTTCCAGATTTAGTAATGGGAGATTGTGTGTTTCCAGAAAATTTTTTGTTTCCTAATGTTTTCTAGTTTATGTGCATAGAGATTTTTGTAGTATTCATGGATGACATTTTATATTTCTGTGGTATCAGTTATAGTATCTCCATTTCATTTCTGCTTGAGATTATTTGGGTACTTTCTCTTCTATGTCTGGTTAATCTAGCAAGAGTTCTACTGACTTTATCTTTTCAAGGAACCAACTTTTGGTTTTATTTATCCTTTGTGTGTGTGTGTGTGTGTGTATATATATATATATACACACACACACTATATATATATATATATATATATATATAATATATATTTGGTTTCCACTCCATTAATGTTGCTCTGAGCTTTGTTATTTCTTTCCTTCTAGATTTAGGTTTGATTTGCTCTTCCTTTTCTAGTTCCTTGAGATGTGGCATTAGGTTGTTAATTTGTGATTTTTTTTTTATGTAGGAATTTAAGGCTGTAAATTTTCCCCTTATGACTGCTTTTTGTGTACCACAAAGATTTTGATGGCTTGCATCCCCTTTGTCATTCAGTTTGAGGAATTTTTTATTTTCTGACTTAATTTCATCATTGACCCAAGGATCACTCAACAACAGGTCATTTAACCTCTCACTCTGTGTAGATTGGAGTGTCTCTCTTGGAATTGCTTTCTAGTTTTGTTCCACTGTGGTCAGAGAAGATACATGGCATGCTTTGGATTTTTTTGAATGTGCTGAGACATGTTTTGTGGTCTGCAATATGATCTATCTTGGAGAATATTCCATGTGCTGATGAGAAGAATGTTTATTCAGTATTTTGGGGGTAGAATGTTCTGTAAATGTCTATTAATTCCATTTGTTTTAGAATCCCATTTAAGTCCATTGTTTCTTTCTTTATTTTCAATTTCAATGATCTGTCTACCTCTGTCAGTGGGGTGTGGAAGTCCCTGGCAATTATGATGCTACTATTTATTTCTTTGCTTAGATCTCATAGAATTTGCTTTATGAATCTGGACACTCCTGTGTTAGGTACATATTTATTTATTATTGTTATTCCTTCTTAGTAAATTGCTCCTTTTACCATTATATTATGACCATCTTTGTCTGTCTTTACCATTGTTGATTTAAAGTCAATATTATCTGATATGAGAATGGCTGCATCTGTTTTCTTTTGGTTTCTGTTTGGATGGAATATTTTTTTTCATCCCACCTTGAGTCTTTGTGATTCCTTGTGGATTAGATGTGCTTCCTGGTGACAACAGATGCATGGGGTGTGCGTGTGTGTGTGTGTGTGTGTGTGTGTGTGTGTGTATGTGTATGTGTGTATGTGTGTTCCATTCATTCAGCCATTCTGTGTCTTTTAAGTGGGGCATTCAGACCATTTACGTTGAGTGTTAGTATTGATATGTGGGATGCTGTTCTGTTCATCATGTTGGGTGGTACCTTATTGCTGGTTTCCCTCTTGTGCTATTGTTTTATAAGATCTGTGAGCTTTAGCTTTGGGTTATTTTACACTGGTAGGTGTCTATTGTGCTGATCCATGTATAATGCATTAGTGAGCATTTCCTATAGGGCCGTTCTAGTAGTGACAAATTTCCTTAGCATTTGTTTGTCTGGAAAAGTCTTTATTTCTCCATCATTTATTAAATTTAATTTTGAATGGTACACAATTCTTGGCTGACAGTTGTTCAATTTAAGAAGACTGAAGATGGGACCCCAATCCCTTTTGTCTTGTAAGGTCTCCAGTGAGAAATCTACTGTTATCCTGAAAGTTTTTCCTTTGTATTAACAGGATTGTTCTTGCTTTTGTCTTGCTGCTTGTAGAAATTCCTCCTTCATTTTGACTTTGACCAAGTTGATGAGTATGTGTCTGGGAAATGTCCTATTTGCTTTGAATCTTTCAGGTGTTTGATAACCATCTTGTATCTGGATATCTAAATGCATAGCAATATTAGGGAAGTTTTTCCTCAATAATTACCTCAAATAGATTTTCCCATGCTTTTTTCTTTTTCTTCTTCTTCCTCAGGAATACCTATAAATAGTGTATTAAGTCACTTAACATAGTCCCATATTTCCCTGAGAGATCATTCAGTCTTTTTAGTTCTCTTTTCTGCATCTTTGAATGACTGGGTAAGCTTGAGATCCTAGTCTTCAAGCTCTGAGATTCTTTTTTTTTTTTTTTTTTTTTTGGTTGATTTAGCCTATTGCTGAAGCTTTCTTTTGTACTTTGAAATTCCCTAAATGCCTCTTTCATTTCTTATATTGTCTAGAGCTCTGTAAGTGATTTTTACATTTTTAAATTGATACCCTGAAATATTGTTTTGGCTTCATTTTATTGGTTTTCAACTTTCTCTTTAATTCTGTTCATCTTATTTGCCATCCGTATTCTGAATTCCATTCCTGACATTTTCAACTCTTTCCTTTTGGTTGGTGTCTACTACTATAGATACTTTGTGATCCAGTGGAGATGTCAAACTATTTTGCTTTTTCATGTTGCCGGAGTTCTTTTGCTGGTTTGTTCTCATCTGAATCCTCTTCTGTCAGCTCAGGGTTAGAGACTCGAGGAAGTATCTGGGAGCAAGGAGAGATCTGTGGACACCATTTGTAGTCCCTCTAATGAAGGCATAAAGATTAGAGGAAGGATATCATTACCCAGAACATTCCAAATTTCAGGGCAATTTTAATTTTCATTGGCCTACTGTAATTTTGTTTTCTCTTTTAGTTATTTTTAGATTTTTCTTGTTAATGGAGTTATTATGTTAACTACATAAAATAAATAGCCAATATTACTTTATTTTCCACAATCTGTGATAAGCTATGTAAAATGAGAATGGCATGTTCCCTAGGAGTTTGAAAGAACTTTGAATAAAACCATAGAGCTTTGGAAAATTTTATTTTGAGAAAAAAAAAAGACAATATTTAAAAATTTTACCAAGCAAAGTCCTTCTAATGCCATTTTTTTTTAACAGTCAGTCAGGATAGACCATTGTTTTACAGCATTCTGGATCCCAACAAAAATTAGCAACCAGCAAATTTGTTCATAGATGATTTATTTTACTGGATGACTTCTATAATATATTGTTTCATTTTTTAAAACATTGAATACATTTAAAAGATATTTTCATTTATGATAAGAATCATAAACATGTTCAGACAATTTTGGAATCAAAAACATTTTTATATTCTAAAACTTATTAAAATTTTATGTATAGGTATTCTCTGTTTTACACACACACACCCATGCCTGTGGCAGTTTTTAATGCTTATATTTCTTAAAAATTAAGGAAATCATTAAACTTTTTTTTCCCTTTTATTTCAATTCCATTTAAGATTATATGGGCAGTTAAAATTAAATACGGAGTATGTATTTCTTCAGTTAAAAGGAAATGTTTATTTTTTGCTGTTCAATTAACACCTGCCCAATGATAATCTACATTGTTTATTTTATTTTCAAAATAGAGCATGCCCATAAGGACTTCTTCCTACTGAGGAACATAGAGTGCTTTTGAAAAGTGTGTTAAAGATTGATTGAAGTATTACTTGACCTAAGGAATTTAATTCAGACTAAAATAAACAAAAGAAAGCAAATGCATATTTGCTTGTCTTCAGGTCTGAAAGTTAAGCTTTGATCTACAATTAAATTACAGGTCCACTGAGAACATCCTGTCTTACCTTCCTAAAAATTAATTCTAAGGAAGAGATTCAATAGCGCTAAGGTTCATTGTTGTTATAATGAAGGAGGTAAGAATAGTTTTTATTATCTTCGTTGATACACTTTTACAAAACATCACTGGCACCTAGATTCTAAAGGGAATGTGAATTATTTTTGCATATTTGTCATTTGGAGTCATGTCAAAATATTAAAAGTATTCATCCTTTTACTCTTAATTGAATTTAAATGCAATAACATCCAAACATAAATAGAATGAGAATAGGAAGGGGAAAGAGTAGTTGACACTTTGCATAGCATAACTTGGTTCTTAGCAACTTGGCATAGAGAAGATGATACAACTACAGGATGCTACCAAATATGTGAATTCATTCATTCATTCACTCAACATTTAGACAAAGATCATTTACTATATGTTAAATATTGCTCCAGCTATCAGCTATGTCATGATGAGCAAACACACAAAAAGATAACCAACAACCACAACAACAAAGAAATGAAACTCTCATGGAGATTATGGCATTAGGTCTGTCCAAAATTTAACAAAGATTCTCCAGATAAATGTGAAATTATAATTACAAGTTTTATAAGTGCTACAAAGGATAGGTAATGTTTGAGAGATTATAATATCATCAATTTAACCTTGTAGGCAGATTAGAGAAGCATCTCTATATATAGTGATTATTATATATCAGGAATTCTTCCAGTTCTCAGCATAAATAATGTAATTTTTACAACTTCTCTATGAGCTTTATGGCTACTTTATTCTTGTTTTACCTGTTAAGAACTGAGGCACAGAGAGATTAAACAGCCTGCTAAAAGTTGCACAAGTATTAAGTGATAGAGCCAGAAATGGGATCCATGCAGTCTGGTGCCACAGCCTACATTTTAACCCTTATATTAATACACTGCCCCCACCGATTTCCTAACTATAATGTCAAGAGTTTATTAGGCAAGCCTCATCAGGTTGATTAAGCAACAGTCATCAAGGGAATAGTAAAGATAGTTCAGGAGAGAAGAATAATTATAATATTAATAATTATAACTCAAATGTGCAGCAACCTCATGAATTAGAAAGGCAGAGTAGGAAGGAAAAAAATATATAACTAACCTTGAATCTAGTTTATAAAAACAGTAAATAGTTTTCATCTAACAGTTTGCATAGGAAACTACATAAACTCAATTAACAGAACGAAGATGAATTGTTATTAAAAATAACACTTGTCTCTGACAGAACACTTGGTGTCTACTTCCAGTCTTGCTACTTAAAGCTAAATGACCTTAAATAAGTCATTTGTCTTTCAAATTCAGTTTTATAAACTGTCTAATGATAATTGAATTACCTTTCCTGGAATCAAGGGTACATAGCCTTTTCTTCATATAATTCTGAAATTGAATTTGCTTTAAAGTTAACATGTGCACTTTTATTGTGTTTCTGTTTTGTGAAAATCTCTTGTTAAATTAACACTAAATATTAATAAATAATGCTTTCATTTATTTATACATCAAATATTTATAAAGTTCTGTTAAAGATACTGGACAGATACAGTGAACAAAATAAAGGCAGGCACAATTTTGGAGTTTACATTCTATAGGAGAAGAAACAAAATTAACAATTAAGCCAAAATACATATAAATATAACTTAAGTTAATAATTCAATATGAAACATACAGAAGCCATTCTCAGATGGATAACTAGTGTATGTGAAAATCAAACACCTCTTTCTCCAATGTACCAATGGAAGTATGCCTTAATGAAGGAATATATAAATATGCCTAAGTGGAAAATAAATCATGGTGTAACTACTCTTTGCTTAAATGCTTCACTTTCTGAATCCAATATAATAAAGAATAATTTATTATTTCTTAATTTCTGTGTTTCACATTAATTGTGCAAAATATTTACCATACTTATATTACAGATATTTAATAAGCCTCTGTAGTGGAGCTTCTACTATAGGAAAGCAAATTAAGATTGTAAATTGTGTTATAAAGTTTTGCTTTCCTATTAAGCAAAAAAAAAAAAAAAAGGCAGAGAAATCAAGCATTTTTTGCATAAAGCTCATTTTCCAGTCTTTGGATTTTTTTAGACATAATTATACTTCTAGTATTTTCTGTTTTCTTTCTTAATGTCAAATTCATCACCTCATTGTATTGAATGGATCAAATTTATTATCAATGAACACTCAGGCTCTCAGTTATTTCTAACATGCTCAACATTTTCTAGTATTTCTAGTAACCATTCTTTACAAAAAATGTTTTACAACTTCCCTTTCCTTTTCAAATTTTAGAACTCCTTATCTTTCTTTTCCTTGAGAAGTCAACCTTTCCTTATGTGTCAGCTTAAATCTTTACTTAAGTGAGATCTTTCCTGAATACCTAATTTAAATATAAATCCACTCAGATTGCTCTCTTTTAAATATTAATATTTAATATTGTCCTTCATCTATCACATTTCATAAGTATTACTTATTTGAGTCCCCAATTCTTTAGCATACACTTTCTCTACCAATTGGAGGTTCCTGATCTTAGCGACCATGTGGGTTTTATTACCCATTCTATACCTACTGTCTAGCACAGGGCCTTGTACAGAGTGTGAAAGATGTTTCCTATAAGGAAATGAACATTCCTCCATGATAATGTAGAAAATACTACCCCTCATTGATTACTTTCTCTTGCATAGGAAATATTTCATAATTATTTACTTCAATTCTTACCTAAATTCCAATATGTATCCCAGTCCGTGTCATTGCTGAGTTTGTCTAATTGCAAAAGACGAGGGTGACTGTGTGTGACAGAATCATTTGTTATAATTCTGTATCCTCCAGCGGTCTCTAAAATACAATAGAGAATAAAGACCAATTTTTATCTTCCTAATCTGTACTTTTTCTGTCTCTATGGATTAATTTTAGAGCCCAAAACTTAGATAAAAATGTCTACTGAGATTTTTTACTTCTCATTTTACTTTATCTAATTTTATTGCCTTGAGAGGCTTCATTGGGCTTAATTTCAATGGTCAAATCTTTAATTTTCACTTTCACTATGTACATCTTTAAGGGACATAGAACACCCCTCCCCTGTGTAGTAAAAAAATCCACATTTAACTATTGAGTCCCCAAAAACTACTAATAGCCTATTGTGACAGAAAGCCTTATGGATAACATAAACAGTCAATTAACACATATTTTGAATACAATATTTTATATTGTATACTATATTCTTACAATAAAGTAAGCTAGAGGAAAAAAACGTTATTAAGAAAATGTGGACTAAACTGAAATCATATCCCCCACTGACTGAACAAGGGGACACCAAAGAAATCTGAAAACTGGGCATGAGCCCATTGATAGCTCAGTTGTCTCCCCAACCTCACTGGAAGAAATTCAGATATACTCCCCTAGATCTGAGATCCCCTTCCTTTCAAATAAAGATCATGGAGACTTTATTCTTTCCACCCTTTCCCTTCATTTCTCCCCTGTTCTGGTTCCCTCCATTGGGATCCCAGAGGGAATGTCTTTTGTCAACCTTGGGTTTTGGAGAACCTGGTTGGACTCAGCTGGTCCAAAAAGTTTTGTGAGGTTGCTACCCTTACAGGCACAGAATGGGTGCCTTCATAAGTATAGTTATAAAAACCCTTAGTTCTAAGGGGATAGTATAGAAAACTAAGGAATTATATAACAAAGTTTGGTTCTAAGGAGACATCTCTGATCTGCCATCAGGTACTCCAGTGGCTAACATATTTACAAACTGTGTAAAAATTCTTGTAAACTTTTGGGATCCTAAATATAAGAAACCTCAGATGATTTAACAGTGTGCTGGCCACAATGAAAATCTTAAAAGATCTCTAGTTTATCACGTGCTCAATTAAAACAAAGAGGCTATCAAACCTCCTGAAACAATGAAGTCATTCTATAATTAGTATTTGAAGTCCTTCAAATAAAATCAAGAGTTTCTCATTTCCTCCTTTAAAGAGAATAGTTTAGAATTAAACCAAGAGACTCTATAAACTACAAAAAAAGCTGTAAAAATGGTGCATGTGACATATTTAAAGTCGACTCTTCTTCCTACTTTCTACCCTACCTCACCTCCTCCTTCTCCATTTGTTACCCCTCATTCCATCTCTGCTCCTAGGAAAATTTTTTTTCCTTTTCTTTCCTATAAGACCAAAAGTGTGACCACACCCTCCAAACTCTAAAACATCTAGTTTAAAAACTACTGCAAATATTAACCTTTGGTTTTTCTTTGGTTTCTTTGAAACTCCTCTGTGATGCCAGCTCCTGGAATGGGACACTGAACTGATCTATTCACAGAACTAAGAGACAGACTAAAGAAGATATGGGGTGATATGTTTAAATTTGCTTTGTTCCCCACTTTTCCCAATTTGTTTGTGTGTTTGTTTTTGAGTCCTTTTGTCAGGTCATAGTTGTCTGTTCTCAGTTCTTGGTGTGCTCTTGGCTGAAGAATGACCAGCCACACCAAAAGGAAGGCAAGTATGAAACAAAGTTTATTAAGGAAGGACAAGATAGGTTCACAGAGCAAGAGCAAGATACCTTCACCACAGACAATGAATGGACCCCCTGGCATAACTAAAAGGGGCTTGGTTATGGTCTGGGATCTTGTTTCATAGTGTCTGGATTGGGCCCTCCTCATGGTTCAGGAGTCACCATAGAACCACTTTGATGGACAGTTGGGAGTTTTATGACCTGAGTCTTACTGTGCAAGTGGATCTCCCATGAGCCTCTCTGAAAGCCCATTTGGGGAGTGAACCACAATGTAGATTTAAGCTAATGACAGGACAACTAGCCTTAGGTTATTCTAGGTCACCTTCCAGACCCAATTGTACCTCTGCATTCTTCTGCAGTTGATGTGCTAAATTCTGAATGGCAGATTGGTAGGGTGTTCCATCCTCCCCCAGATGTGGCAGTTGCTCAGGAGCCTGCCTTTTTCCCTAGGAAGGCGGGGGTCCCCCACTGTCTACCTAAGATTTACCTATTATCGTGCTATAAATATCAGAAGCATAGTGTATATACATTTATACATTTACACACATATGTGTGTGTATATATTTCCTGCTGACATAATGTTTAGAAATATTCCAGCTGTAAAAAAATGATATAAATTAACAACTTTTAGGAAAATTAAGAGGGTAAAAAAATAAATTTAAACTTATTTCATTGGTGTGATTAGAAGCAATTCATATGCTTTGTATCTAGATTAACTCTATTTTCAATAAAATACGTATTTGAGTTTGCAACACAGAGAAGTTCTGATTTTGTTTCATTAGACTTCATATGCTTATCCTAAAAATCTCAAATTCTTCTGAAGGGACACCTGGAGCTTGAGCATGATAATTAGCACAACATCAACCAGAATGATCACAGTTGACCTGTAGGGTGTTGGCTTGCCTCAGACACTCTTCCGTGAGGCCCACAGATTCTAACTCATTTAACCCTCTTAAGAACCATATGAAGTAGTTTGTAGTATTATCATCTCTGTTACTGATGAGAAAATTGAAGAATAAAACTTTGTCCAAGATTACATAGCTAATAAGAGGTAGATCCAGGACTTTCTATTAACCAATGCCTCTCACTAAAAAACTGGATCTTCACATCACCTGTGAACAGTCACTTCTTTTCAGTAACAACTGAAATAACCTTAGAGAATTTTGAATTTTTGTTCAAGCATTGAATTGAAGAATTTGACAATATTTAAAACCTAAGAAAAAGTTCAACTTGGACATGTGGAGAATTATAGGTGCTACTGATAGTTTTAAACGCATTTTAAGATTGAAAGACACAATTGCTTTCTTTACTTACTGCTCAAGTGTTATTAGGTTTTGCATATTGAAACTTAGTCCAATGGAGATACTCTTCTAGAAGAGAAAGACATTTATTGTGGCTGAATTAATTAGTTCAGCAATAAAACCCCATTAATGTATATAAAAATATCAAATGGATCTTAGATTCATGGAGAGCTAATCAGTAATAACTTGAGTCTAAAGTCTTTAGGTGACTTAACCAATAGGGGAACCTGACTACACAAGAAGTACAGAAACAACAGTTGCCAATGCCCTTTAAAATCACCTAGGCAGACAGGATTGCTGCATTTGAAAATAGTAACACAGGACAACAGTGTCTTTTTTGAACTACCTGTACAAGTAGGGCATGATAATATTTTCCAAAACATTTTCCAAACATTTTCCAAAACAATTCAGAAGGGCTACATTATTGTTATTGTATTTATTTTTTCTTCAAAATAATGGAAAGTTTCAAATTAGTCCTAGAAATAAAAAGGCTATGGAAAATTTTGCTTTATAATGTTATAGAAATAAACAGCAGTAGAAAAGACAACTGTCTTAATTTCTATCAAGCCAGTCTGATTTCTTAGTAGTTAAGTTTACCTCTGCTGAAAACTTCAATGAATAGTTTTAAAATATAATTATGGGCTAAGTGAATAGTTTTCAATTTCATTAATTTAAGAAATCTATCCAATCTAATAACTTTTCTGATATTAAACTTGGTATGATAAAAGGGCCAAACCAGAATTCCTTGATCTGGGTGGAATAGGACCATTACACACACCACATTCTTTTGCAAAATCATCTTGGCAGTTAGTGATCATTTACTCTTCTAGATGATTTAGTAGTATCAGCTTGTCAAGTTCCTTGAAAAATCCTATTGATAGGTTAACTGGATTTTCATTAAGTTTATATTAATAGCTAATCATCAGGGAGAATTTCTATCTTTATAATACTGTATTTTACTTTATATAAAAATCATATTTTCTCTGTTTATTTATGACATCTTTACTGACCTACAGTAATGTTTGATCATTTTCTCAATACATGGTTAGAAAATATTTTATTATATGCTCTTCCATATTCATTGTGCTATATATTAAAACACATATGATTTTTACATTTTAATTTCTAAATTATAAATTGCATTGTCTGGAAGTTATGGATTTTGTTGAACTTATTATTTCTGTAGTTTTTTTGTTTGTTTGTTTGTTTTTAGTGGACTTTCTGTGTGTTAATATAAGCCATAGGCATAGGCAGTTGTTTCTGCCTTCATGTGAGAAGTGCCCCACCATATTCCTTGATTCCAAACACAAAGCCTGGCTCCAAATGCCTACCTAATATGTAAGAATTATTTTCACCATCACTCTGCAGAATCCAAGCTTTCAGCCATATCTTCTTGTTTCCAAACTCGGAGTTCAGGAGAGGGGGCTCGGCAACACTCACTGCTGTATGTTTCACTCAAATTTAGGGTGAATGGATTATCTTGGGTTTTAAAAAAGATATGTTATTCATAATATTTTTAGTTTATGTCTTATATTTGTTTCCATGAGTTTTTTGAAAACAAAGATTTAATGCACGAGTTTAAAAAATTAAAATGAGCAGAAATTCCCATGAAACTTGTCATTAGTTAAATATTATTCAGTAATAATCAAATCTTCCAAGCTTCCAAAATTTTTAGTAGAATAGGCTAAAGGTAGAATCATAATGCAGCTCAAAGAGTTCTGAAATATAATGCAGGAGCAAAGGTTCAAATCTCAGTTTTACCACCAACTAAATATAATATTTTACAAATTATAGTCTCTGCCCTTAGGTAAGGTTATTATTGCTTTTTGTCTTCAGTTTCCCATGTATGATAAAAGGGTAAGAATGGTCTTACAGACCCTCTAGTTACTAAGTATTTTATTTAAATACTCTAAATACAAACTCTTTTAACATTTATTCTTCTTTTGGTGGTGCTTCAATTGAATATGTGGAAAAGTAAATTCACTTGAAGGGTACGAAAAGCTTAATTTAAGTAACATTGTTGGAAAGGTGCCCCCCTCAACTTAGTTCAATATTGAAGTTTACACTGGCCCTATAGGTCACTGAGTCCTCTGGCATCCTACAAAACTATCTGAAAGTAGGGACTGACTCATTGCATACCGTTGTTTTTTGTGAACATAAGAAAGAAAGCCCTTGAAAAATATGTAATAGGAGATATGAGTATATTTTATATTGTTATTAAAAATGTTTAATTATAAAACAAGATACAGGGAGAAATTCAAGGATGATCCCTATTAAACTAAAATAAACAAGTACAGGATAATCAGCCTTTAAAAATTAAAGTTAATAAATTAGAAACCTGAAAAGATGCATGTACAATAAAAATTTTTCAGCACTTTATATTGGTTCATGTTTAAGTGGATATGTGGAATCTAGACTGCATTAGTCCTTAGTTATTAAAAAAATCATTTTTCAAATTTAGAAATCAAAATTCAATATCAAGTAATCAATTAAAATTACTAACAATTTATTGAATCAACATGCTTTGGAAATTGCAAGAAAAATATAAAAACAAGAAGAAATATAGTTTGTCAGAGTCAAAAATTAGGAAAATTAAAGGTATAGTCATCTTATTTTTGTCTCTATGTAATTTACACCTCTAACATTAGACTGAAAAGCTGCATTACAGACACCTGCTTCAGTAGAGTCATTGTTTCCATGGTGCCACTTTCCATCACCTATTTTTAATAGTTTACACAACAAGATCAAGGGTGTCCCAGCTGTTACTGCCACAGTTGCTAAGCAACCTTTAAATCAGAGTTCAAGAAGACAAAGAATCATGCTTGAAAAATTTCTCAAGTGTCTGTTTTATGCACCCCCGCCCTTGCTTTCTTCATTTTGCACCATTTTTCAATGTTTATACTCAGAAGCTGTATTTTTTTCTTTAATTTAATATTCTACATGATTCCAAGTGCCACTGAATCAACTAAATATTTTTGTTGATTTTCAAAATGTAATATATTTTCAACTACAGGCTACCTCTGGCAGAAAATAAACAGATTTAAACTATTTACTTTATTTTATTAATCAGAGTGGAGGGTTGTTTTAGGTCTTCATAATCTGCTGCCAGACAGTAACATTGCTGTCCCTGAGAGTCTGGTAAAATGACACACAGATCAATGGCTAGAAATTCACTGCCTACAGAGAATTACAATACCCTCTTGTGCATTCTGAAATCTAAATATTATCGCCTGCAAAAGACAGAGAAGTCAAAATTCTGTAAGAAACAGAAGAAAACAGAAGAGAAATTAGAGAACTTTAAACTTGAAATCTCCGACTGATACAGATTGCTATCAATTAAAAAGACAGAAAATATTTTTCAAACATGTCTGTAAATAATGAAGGTTTTTTTCTTCTCCAAAATTAATTATTCAGAAACCAATGGCGCATTTGTCTAGTTAATAGATTGGTAAACCCAAACCAGCAATGTGGAAAGTAAATAAATAAGGGAGAAAACATCTTAGTCTTGCATTTACTGTTTGTAGTGAGATAGTGATTTTAGGAGCCTTCAAATCATAACCAAATATTCTTGAATAATCCATATGACAAAAATGAATATCATGATAAGATTGAAAACTAGAGATTTTATTAACTTCTATATGTGTGAGCAATTATGTACAGTAAATCTCCCATAACAGTTGATCCAGCTAGAGTTTGTACCTTTGCTGAGAAGGAAGGTTGTGGTCTCTCCCATACTGGTCCAATGTAGTGGTCCGTAACCACTCCATTATTTAGATACTTTGATGATCTTTTGACCATCTTCTAACAAAACATAAAGCTATCATATTTTTTTGAAAATTATCACTCGTAGTTGGTCTATTTGGCTATTATTTTCTGGCTTTCTTCTAAATTCTACTAAATACTTAGGTATCTATTTGTAGTTATTTCTAAATCTTCAAGGTTCACTGGATTTATTTAAATTATCTACTTTTATTTTTGTCCTTCTTGTTTCTTGAGTACTTCTCATATTGTTATCTTTTTTTATTTTCCTATGCAAATATAAATATATGTAATTATTAAAAATGTCAATTCACTATTCTTAATTATATTTCCCACTGGATTTGAGTTAGATATATGTGAAAGTAGCCAATTTGTCCTCTAGGACAAAAGAAATGCCCCTGTAGCTTCATCCATGTAAGTGATGGAGAATCCAGAGTCTGAACTCCCTAATGGTTATATAAAATGTAGAGTGTTTGATACCAGCCTGAGACATTCAAGATCAACAGGTAGAAATTGAAGTTTAATCTGTATATTGATATGACTATTAAATACCCTTCCTACAAAGCAGTCATGATAAGATTTGACAAACACATTTGCCAATTTCTACCTCACTGTTATACCTCTTGATACCCCCTACTATCTTTTTGTCCTTGATCCAAAAATTATCCCTTTTCTATATTGCTACATCCATCTTGTTTCTTCATTATTTACCCCCCTACCCTCCTGAGTTTAAAAAATATTGTATCAATTTGCTAGGAGTACAAACTATCACAGGCTGAACAGAAATTTATTTCTTGCCAGTTCTGAAGAGTAGAAATCTAAGTTCAAGGTGTCAGCAGGGTTTCTTCTGAAGGCCTATAACCTTGACTAATAGATGGCTCTCTTATCTCTGTGTCTTCACATGGTTTTCCCTCTTATCATGTCTTGTTCCTAATCTCCTCTTCTCAAAAGGACACAAATCACAACAAATTTGGGCCCACCAGAATAACTTCCTTTAACCTTAATTACCTCTTAAAGACCCTGTCGCCAAATATAGTTCCATTCAATGATATTAGAAGTTAGAACTTCAACATACGAATTTGGGAGGGATACAATTTGACTCATAACACATGTCTATATACTACCTTAAATAAAAACTCTCCATTTAACTTCCCTCCACTTTTCCCCAGCAAAGTCATTTCACCATTCTTTTTCCTGAAGGGATTTGGTAAGAAAGTACTCCATATTCATTCTTTCTGCATCTGCTGCTTCTATTTAGTTCTCAACTCATTGGCTTTTATTTTCTATGCTTAGAAAATTTATTCAAATATGCCCTAATGCTATTTTTATATTTACATATCTTATTATATGCTATATAACATTATTTTATTATAGATCATATACTTCTGGATGGTTTTACTACTATTATATATTAATACAATGGTGTTTATTTTCTATAGAGTTATGCTTTATGTCTCAAATCTTGTAAGTCTTGCCTATGAATATCTTTTTTTTATATCCTGCTCAAGTTATTACACACTGTGATAGGTGATATTTATGATGTGTCCTGAAACTATGTTGTTTAGGAACTCACAACTTAATGGCAGTGTCTATGCCAGAATTTCTCTCACAATCTACAGTAAACTGTATTTATTTGTTTTCTTGTTAACTTTTGAGTTGTTATGTTTGTTCTTGTGTGTTTTGTTGTCTTTTTATTTTTGATAAAGATTCTAGGATTTTGAGTGCAATCTATTTATTTATGGCTAGAAAAAAAGAAAAATTTCTGAGCAGAACAAAGCAAAATAAGGTAAAAGTGTGGGCTGACATAATACACAGATATTTATTAAAGACCTTGTATATACTATCATGAAATTTTGCATGTGCTGGGTATTGAGCAGTGACCAAAGCAGACAAGGTCTCTGTTTTTGTGGAGTATGTAATCTACTGATGAGAGGGACACAAACACTGGAAAATAGAAATAAATATCTATCATGACAGGTAGAGATAAGAGATATTAAGAAAAATAAAACGGCATCAGATGGATATGGACTGATGTTGCAGACCTTGTATAAAATGTCTTTAGAGCAAAGAAGTAAACATGGAAAAGGCATGAGTCTTGCAAATTTGGGGGGAAAGGACATCTAGGATATACAAACAAACAATATGTTCTAATCTTGGAATATCAAGGAATAAGAAAAAGTTGTCAAAATAACTGAAAAACAATGAAGAATGAAGTGGGAGATAAGTCCTAGAATATTAGATCTGAGCATCAAGATCATATAGGGACTCTATGCCTTAATAATGATTTTGGCTTTAATTTGTGATGTAAGCAGAGTAATGATGTGATATGTCATATGTTTAAATGAATACTCCAATAATTTTTCTGACTATAGTATTTTGCACCAGACCAATGTTCTCAGCAAGAACAAGAAAAGATAAATGAGATTTTTAAAACAATAAATATACAAAAGAACTGGTGAGCCT
Source organism: Lepilemur ruficaudatus (assembly GCA_963574885.1). NCBI lineage: Eukaryota > Metazoa > Chordata > Mammalia > Primates > Lepilemuridae > Lepilemur > Lepilemur ruficaudatus. The sequence goes on from CAUYRT010059225.1 coordinate 48,710, forward strand.
CATAGAATTTGAGGCATCAAGATTTGAGATAAGGGATTTACAGAGAAATGAGCTGACATATTACATCTGTTTCATCTCCAAGAAAATTTTCTGATTTTTGTCATCACAAAGGCCAATGACAAAGCCATAGAACTGGAAAAATTACTGGACATCTTACATGACTAAATAGGCAAAACTGAAGGTAAAAGCTGCCAACAAAGCCACAACATGGGGATAAGTTGAGATCTCAGGAAGGGAGAGGCAAAGACAAGTAAGTCTGAGCCCTTCATGCTTCAGGTTTCCCACTTACGCTCAAAAAGATGGCAGACAAATGAGAGTATAAATATCAATACTAATATAGCAATAGTTATATTAATAGCAAACAAATAAACCATCAGTGAAAAAGTGATATAGGATAATGATTCATAATGGTAATGGATAATCCACTAGGAAGATTATTCTAAACAATTCTAAACTTATATGTACCTGAGAACATAGCTTCAAAATGGTTAAATAGACAAACCTATAATCATATTGGGAAACATTATTACACACCTCTAAATAAATGATGAGACACATACAAAATTAAAAGCCATCAAATTTTGTTTAAAGAAATGTTTTTTAACTACAAATTTTTAGCAATACTGGTCTAAAAAATGAATAAAAACATAAATTACAAATAACTGATATGAAATATAATATACAGGCAGTCCTTGGGTTACAGAAGATCCAACTTGCAGCATTCCATACTTACAAATGGGCTCCCAAACCTCCCAAGGCTCCCTGTTAATTAAATTAATAATCCAGGAACTAACTTCTGCACATGTGGACAGAGTCTCATAGTGTAAGCAGTTCCTTGGCATTGCATCTTTATGATAGCAGCTAGTCTCCTTGTTTATATGGTCATTTACACACAGCATCACTTTTGTCTTAACTTTTGTATTCAATTTTTTGAATCTTTGTTTACTCTCATGACTATGCCTCCAAAGAAAAAGTCCACACTGCATGTCCAGGTGACCCTGCAGCAAAGAGAAAGATGATTACGATGGAAATTAAAGTAGAAATAATTAAGCATCTGAAGAAACGCCAGATGCCATCATTAACTGGGAAATCATTAGGCTTCAGTCACTCAACTATCAGAACAATTTTAAAGGATGAAGTAAAAATAATGGAACATGTGAAAGGCAGACCTCCAATGAAAGCATCTATTATTACTAAATGGCACAATGGATTAATTATTGAAATGGAAAGGTTACTATTTATTAGGTTAGAAGGTCAAAATAAGTGTAGCATTCCTATTAGCCTAGCGTTGATGCAGAATTAGGTGTTAACCTTTAATATTCTTTTTTTGTAATTTCAGAATATTATGAGGATACAAACGTTTCGGTTACATAAATTGCTTTTGTACCATTTGAGTCAAAGTTGTAAGTGTGCCTATCCCTAAGATACTGTGCATTTTCCCCTTTAGATGTGAATTTACCTGTCCTCTCCTTCCCCACAGCCTGCTTGATTTCCAGTGAATTTTATTTCCATATGAGCCTTTATAATATTGTTGTTATTATTATTATTACTATATATGCACTGTTCTTCAGGGATCTGAGTTACAGACAAATCTGACCTAAAGACCTTCTCAGGAACATATCTTGTCTGTAACCTGGGGGCCTCCTATATCATTATAGATCCAACAGACACAAAAACATGATAAGAAGGTCTGAACATATGTATGTAAAATTGTAAAATTTAGATAAGATGGGCAGATTTCTAGAAAAATACAACTGTCTATTATTGACAAAAATACACAGAAAATCTGAAGAGACATTATCAATTAAAGAAATTGCATCTTTCAAATTTCTTAGAATGTAGTCTCTAAAACTACTTATTTTTTTGGAGAATATTTCCATATTTTTAGGATAAAGTTACAGAACTCTTAAATAAACTGCTTCTGAAATTAGGAAAAAAGAAAGGATGTCTAAATCATTGTTTGAAACTGGATACATCTGTTGGTGCAAAAGCCACAAAAATATTATTATAAAAGAGGAAATCATAGGCCAATCTACCTATAAAAGGAAAAGTCTTAAACAAGTATTATCAAATCAAATCCACTCACCCTATAAAAATGAAAATGCCAAGTTGCTTGTATTCTAGGAATGCAAGATTCACATAAAAATTGAAATTCAATCAATTTAACATTTCTCATTGAAATATAAACTTCAAAAAACCTATTTTCTTCTCAATAGCTACACAAAAATAACTTATAAAATTCAATATGAATTGTTGGAAACTTGTAGGCAATAGAAAAATTTTTTTTAAAACTTCCATTCAAACATAGCTACAAAAACTTATTTCAAACATTATACTTAATAATGAAAGCATAAGCGTTACACTTGACGTCAGAAATGCAGCAGTATACTTCTTACCACCCTTGCCAAGTAACATTGTATTGAAAGTTCTTCAAATGCATAAAAAAAGTGAAATGTATAAGAGTTAGAAGGGAACAAATAAAACCAATTTTTTATACAGATATGGTTGGAAAATAAAAATTCTTGTGAATTCATAAATTACTAGAATAAGTGAATTTAGTAAGTTGTTCAATAGAAGGCAACTTTACATAAATTATTGATATGCCAGTAATAGACAAAAAGAAAATAAAAGAGGTGAGTAATCACGTTTCACATACATCTTTTAAGTTATTAGGATGAAGACCAAAAATTGAGTTTCAAATTTGGTGATGCAAGTATCACTGGTGGGATTTTAACAGGAGTTGTTCCTGTTAAGTGGTGGGAATAAAACCTGAACTGGACAGAGTGCAAGAGAAAATGAGAGGAAAAGGAGTAGAGAAAGCAGGACAACTTTTTCAATGATTTTCTACAAGCAAAAGCTAAGAATCAGGGTTGAATAGTGGGAAGGGGCATATATAGTAAAGTTTATTTTAATTTTTTTAAGGTTGGAAATGTTTGTAAGTGATAAAAATGACCAGTAGACAGGAGAATCCAGTGAATAAGGAATGCAGAAGGATAATTACAGAAACAACATCCTTAAGTAGATAAAAGGGAGTTCAGAGTACAAGAGGAGGATTTGGTCTTAGGTAGCATCAGAGACATTTCGACTTAGGTAACAGAAGGGAAGGTAAAGCATATGTGTATAGATGTAGGAATTGGATGTAGACCAGACAGGATATGTAGAAGATAGAATTAATTCAATATTCTTATTTTTCTCCTGGCATTACTCTTCCTTCTCTAGTTTACTGGTAGAATTTTAAATTTTTAAATATGTAACAGTTTAAATCAATCTCCATTACAATTTGTTCTAGGTACATAGTTTCCCAAACAAATAGATAATTATCTGCTGAGTGGATATGTAGAAAAAATTTCAATTTGTTTAAAAGTTATATTTTCCCTCACTAGGCAACATCTTACAAGGTTTTTAATAACATTCATTGCCAGATTCCCACAATTGCTTATGTGTGTAATTCTTCCCAAGTCAGTTATGTATCTTACCTTTATGACCTTGTTGAAATGGATGTTGTTAACCCAGTAAAGAAAGCATCAATGAGAGTTGTAACCCTGGATTTGGGATTTAAGAGAATAATTTTTTCTCCTTCCACCATGATTATTAATACATCTTTTAATATCAAAGAAGATAAAATATTAGTAGAAATTTCTTCAGCTGAAGAATAGACCTCATTGAAGATGAAGGACTTCTCCAAATTGTTTGTATATTCCAAGATATCCTTGATGTTGTTTACTCACGGTGCATTTTAATCAGCATCCTAACTTTTGCATGACAAACCTGATTAAGCCATGTACTAGGTTAACTCCTGTAATATTTCAGCACCATTTAGAATTAGTCTTTGAATTTGGATTTTTTTCCTGTTACTCCTATTGCAAGATGTAGTCAGTAATTGTGTTTACCCTGATTCGTGTCCAGCTCAAGTCTTAATTGCTTATTTGATGCAGGAATTTCAAAGCTGTTTTTTTTATTCTTTGTTATTATGTATTATAATATATCCAAAGCAAGTGTTTCTCTCTACAGTTCTGCTTTTGCTTATATCCTATAAAAAAAACAGTCTATGGAAACAGTTATCATTTCCACAGAGGTTTTGTCAATGAAAATATAGTCTCAGGGTTAGAAATAAAGATTTGACTGGATATTTTACCGCTGTCAAACATGGCTATTACTTTACCAGCCAGATAGTAGTTTTTTCCTGATTGTTCCATCTTAGTATATTGAATGATTCCACAACCACACTTTTCCTCGGCATCAATTGCCTGAAAATCACTTTCAGGTACTAGCTTCTGTATTACTTTAATTGATTTGTTACTTTAACTTATTTGAATAACCCACATCAGAAACTAATCGTGAATAAAATAAGGAGAGAAATTAGGGTGATGAGGACTTCTTGGAAAAGTTCTTGGGTTGATCATAAAACCAAAGAAAGCTGAAGAATCAACCTCTGAGAAGAGCAAGGAAAAGGGAAAATCTTGGGATCTCAGCAGCAGGAGTTTGATGTTCACCTCCCTTTCAGATTATCATGAAAGTGTCAATTCTAGCTGCTTTCACTCTTTGTGGGTAGTCCTACAATTTTCAGATTTGAGAAATACAATGTATAATTGACACAGCATCAGATTTGTTTGTGTTTGTGGCCAAGAAAGAGGGGAATTTTACCAAATATATGGCCAGGGTAGTGGGTGGGTGGCTTGTGGTTTTCATGTAGGAAGCATTAGATAGAGATAATATAATACCTTCCAACTTGGACAGTTTAGAGAAGTCTACTATCCTTTTGTCTTTTGTCTTCCTCCTTCACTTCAATTGGTTGTCAAGTCTTATGAAATATATTTTAATTATAGCATCTAAATAGCTTTTAATTACACTGTCTCTTCCTATGACTATGAAAGATAATGAATGTCATCCCTCTTCTATTATTTCATCTCCCAATCCAATTTCCATTGGCTATCTTGTAACAACTTCTAACACTGTACATATGATATTCTAGTTTCAAAACAAACAAAAACAATTAAAAATCAAACAGACAAACATCATTTAACCTTGCCGTGGTACCTTTCAAAAGACTGAGAAGTGAGGAAAGGGGGACATTCTGTGCTGAGGGTAAGAAAAAGGAAAGGTAAAGAAGTATGATAATATGAGGTTTGTTAGTGGGAAATTTGAATATTAAATTATCAGTATGCTACCTAAAATGGTAAGGAACAAAAGGATAGATATATTCATATTAATAGAACCATAGAGGATAGCACCTTCTGAAATTTCATAACCAAAGCTGCATGACACCTCAGCCTTTTGAAATATGTATTCCAGTTTATTATCCACAAAAAAATAACCTAGACTAGTGATGTTCAAAGTTCAGTTCAAAGTTTAGTTCAATCAGTATTTTTGTCTGCTTCATAAAAGTATAGAATTCCCTTCTCATAACCTGCCACTTCAACCCATAATGTCTTTTTAGGGCCCAGAAATGGATATATTTTATAAATATCGTACACATTGTGCAATAGGCTTTGTGAAGTTAAAAGATTGAGGAAAATTCAACTATGCTATCAGACAGTTATCAATCACAGGTATAAATGGACATGATTAAACTAGTTATCACTTAGAGACTACTGGTAGCTCATCATATATTTTTGAAGGGTGGAAGTATGCCTTTCCTTGAAAATTTTAAAACTTGCAAATATCAATTAATGTATGGGTACTTCATGTAATAATTATTAGAAAAAGAAAGATTCCATAGTTGCATATTAGTTACCATCTTTCACACAAAAAAATAGAGATAAACTAAGACATGGCCCCAAGATCACACAGCAACTGAGATTCAATCCTTATTTACAATTCATTTCATTCTCTTAAACTGCCATTATATTAGCTTTCAAAGAATGTTCCAGAAAAATATGTGCGGAAAAGGAATAATATAGAGGCTAATTTCACCAAACAATATAAGCTTTTTCTTCTTTTTGAATCAGCTGAAAGTAGCACGGGAGTGTTATTCCTCCTGGTGTTGTGCAACCAGACTCTTTTGCATGATAAAACAATTTTACTCTCACTGGCCTATTCTAGCATTTAAGTTCATTTTCCATCCATCTAAATTCCAAATCTGCACCATAGAGGTTTACTTTTCTATCCATCTGCTGCACCAATACCTTCCTGTCTATGCTAATGATAGAAGAAGGATATTTTTTTTAAAAAAAGGGCCATGTCGTTGTTTCAGTTTTGTTTTGTTTTGCAATGCAGAGGAACTTGGAGCAGTAGGTCAATGAATTCTGGAAACTGCATCTTCTTGACACATGAGACCTTTGTGAAATGAATCAAAGTTAAATCCCATGAATAAATGCTAGTGTTTAATAATCATTCCATTTATGGAGGCTTTATTGTGAATTCATGAAAGCAAGGACAACATTTCCTTGCTAGTCCACAAATCACCATCATAAGCGAGGCAATCTTGAATAAACGGCGCTAGACTACACAGCCTCCTTGGCAGTTGCTAGTATTTAAATATGGACGGGAGAAGGAAAGACTGGGAGAAGTTGTCCTAAAGCAAGCAAATGAAAGCGCTCACAAATAAAGGGAAAAAATGTTAAAACAATAAACAAAAGAGAAACAATTACTTGCTCATTACAAACATGTCATATTGCATTCTTTATTTTGATTGTGGAAAATTAGCCATTGACTACAAGGAACAATTGATTTTCCTTCACAGCTGTTTTCTAATTACATCTGAACACTGAAAATTCTAGTGCAGCCATTCAGCTGTACAAAGAGAATTTTCTTTATTATTGTTGCTGTTGCTGCAAGCTCTGCCCAGCAGCATGACTATAGTTAGATGCTCTGTACTGTATGTTTGTCGTGTTTGTATTAAAAGCCATGCTTTTCAGGGATGTTATAAGAACTCAAATATTTTAAATTTCATAGAGCCGAACTTGGTATACAAGCTATTTTGCCCAGATGCTATTACATAGCTTTCTCTTTCTTTTTATCACCACCATCAAAAAGAGGAAAAAAATAATAAAGATAGCTTAAATCAGTACATCCGTTTCTTGGTCACTGCATAGCAGTTAATTGGATCTATTTTTGTCATTGTGGTTTCTGATGAGTATTTTGGCACAGTCTTGCTGGGATGGTGGAAAGTGATGGGCAGTTTCCTGTCAGTTGATTCTGTGGGTAAACTCTAAGCAAAGAGCATGGAGATTATTAAAAGACAGGATTCAGAGTTTCAGAGAAGCAATTGAAATTTTGGATGCTTCTCCTTAAACTCTTCAGAATTTCCCCCAAAATGATTTCTGTTACAAAATGAGGCCAGAAATGTGAGACTTGCCCTTGGGAGTTTTCTAGGACTTGTGGTTAGTGAATTCTGGAAAAATAGTTAAAATACATCTTTCAGAGTTTAGAGTCTTTGATTAATCTTTGCCACAATATAGGCAAAATCAGCAATTCACATGAATAAAATGAAATCTTAAAATTAGTTTATTTTTTTCCAATGACATAGTTTAAAAAAACCACTTAACATTTCAAGCCAGGATTGTCCCAGCAAGAGCTGGGTTCATTGCTGTCATTTATTAAATATCTGCCCTCCTTAGAGGTAACTTTAACCACATACCTGTTCACTGGATGGCAATCTTTTTAAGCCTTCAATGAGAACATTGACCTCTGCAGTTTCTCCAGTGATGCAGTGTAACTTCAAATTTGCCATTTTATTTAGAAGACTCAAAAATTCCTTTATGGCCCATCTTACCTTAATATTTCTTTTGCCAGGATTAAGATTAGGATGATAATTTTTAAATTAGATTAAATCTGGCCTAAGGCTGCCTCCATACCTTGGGTCTCTTCATAACAAACTGGAACCTAACTAAACATGCCCAAAGCCTAATTTAGGAGTACATTTTTTAACAAACATCTAGGTCTCAGTCAATCATAGCAGCTGAGCTTCAGCCAATCATTGGGTGCCAATCGATCATACCATGTCCAAATAAGACAAATGTCTAGCTATAACCAATCAAACTGTTTCTTTACTTTACTTCTGTTTGCTCTCCATAACTACCAGCTGCCTATATTGCTGGGCTGAGCTCTCTGAACCTCTGATGGTATTGAGGACTGCTGGATTCCCAAATAATTCTTTGCCAAATTAAATTCTGTTAAATTTAATTTGTCTAAAGTTTTTCTGTTAACATATTTTATCTCATTTTAATTTGTTTCCAATTTTTGAAGAATTTCATCGTGACTGTTATCAGAAAATTTAAGTCTAAAAAAATAAAGTAAAATAAAATAAAAAATAATATAAAGTAAATGTATTAAAATTATATTAACTTTATTTCATTATATATTTTATTTTATTTATATATTTTATTTCATTATATATTTTCTCAATTTTTGACATTACAAAAG
>CAUYRT010059227.1:0-13106 GCA_963574885.1 Lepilemur ruficaudatus
CCCCATCTCTAAAAACAAATAGGAAAAATTAGCCAGATGCAGTGGTGCATGTCCGTAGGCCCAGCTACTCGGGAGGCTGAGGCAGGAGGATCGCTTGCTTGGGCAACAGAGAGAGACTCTGTGTGTTTAAAAAAAAAAAAAGCCATCTTCACATGGTCATACCCCACCCCCACATTTCCACTTCTGTTTCGTGGAAAGAAGTAAGTCAAACCCAGCCCAAACCTTGCATTCGCAGGCATTGAGGGAAGCTAAAAGGAGGAGATTTTGATTCAGCAAGGGACTGCAGATCAGCCTTTATTAAGGAAGACCTACACCTCAAGAAAAATTAACATTTTGCTGCTGTAACATTTTGCTGCTGCAGAGTGCTTGGATCATGGAATGAACCGGCCCTGCAGTTCTCTTTGCCACCCTCACCCCCACACTCAGCCATTCCACTCAAAGGTCATCCCCAGTGTTCCAAATTTTTTCTTACCTCTGGGCTTTTGCACTATGGTTTCTTCTGCCTCAGACTCACTTCTCTGATCTCCTGGCTAATTCGTACTCATCCTTTAAGACTCAGCTCAAACCTCATCTGCATCAGGAGGTGATCCCTGACCTCCTCGGGCCTAGGCTAGCTGCCTGTCCTCTATGCTTCAATAACACCTTGTTGTACTCCTCCACAGAAACACTTACCAAATCGCATCATAGTTTTGGTTTACTTCTCTGGTACCCCTACAAGATTCTTGAGGGCATGGATTTATTTTACTCACCTTTGTTTTGTTTTTATATTCCCATCCCCTGGTCCAGTACAATACCTGGCACATAGAAGGAGCTCAACAAATTTTTCTTGGATGAATAAATGAATGATTGAATTATTAATAAAAGGTAGGCAAATCTAGTAGACTTCTTTGTATTATGATCCGAAGATCTTTCCAGGGACAAAATATCTGAAAAACCACTATTAGAGATCTGTTCCTTTTACTTCAGATTCTTGTGATCTTGCAGTAAAGTCACAGATAGGCCAGGACAGTGCTGTCTTTCTCAGCGGATAATTCCTCAGCACACTAATGTCCCCTGGAGTCATCTATTATCCCAGAAAACTAAGAAGAGGCTACAAGGGAACATAAAAGAAAATTCTTATAGAAGACTTATGGAATCTTAAATGTATAGAATGGAACCATGTCCAAGAAGGGTAAGGTAGTCAGAATAAGTGATTGAGCACATGGGCTTTAGAACCATTCAGGCTTGAGTCTGAATCCCAGTTTTGCCACTCACTAGCTGTTACATTTAGGGAAATATACTTAACTTGTGTGTTAGTTTTTTCTTCTGAAAAATGGGAATAGTAATATCCAAATGACAAGATTAAATGAGATAATATATAAAATGCTTACCAAAATGTCCAGCATATAAAATGCTCATGAAATAATAGTAATTGTTTTATGGTGATTAATTTAACAAGACAGAAACTGTTTTTATTTTTAAGGCTGGGCACTGAGAGTTTTGAGGCAAAGGTAGAAAGATGTACACAGTGTGGGCAATAAAAGGTTCTTAAAACAAGCCACATCACTCCCACATTTTTTCCTAGAACTGGCCCCAGCCTTAAGAAAAATCTCATAACTAAGGTCAGTGCCAGGGAGATTTGAAAGTATCCCTGTCAATAGAGGAATGTGGATGGGAGTCGAGAGACTGCTGTGAGATATTATCACATGCTCCCAGTTTCTTTGAGGGAGAAACTTCTGAGGAGGATTCCAATCCACTTCCCCAACTGGTGAAAGAAGGGATTCAGTCCCTGTCTTGAACCTCATCTGGCAAGTCTGGATGACTTAGACACTCTTTTAAAATAGAGGCATATGAGGCAGGCTGAGCAAGCAAGCATGTGAGTTCAGAGGCTCCAGAGAGTCCCCCAAAAGGAAAAAGAGGGGTGTAAGTAGAGACTCAGAGGAGAATTGAGTGAATGTATATACTGGAGCCAGAGTCATTAACTACAAGTCTAAGTTTAAGAATGCCAGAGACTAGATCCAGGTTCCTCTGTTTTTCCCTAAAAAACAGTCAAGAAACTGAGTTCTGAGTAACCACACACCTTATCTAAGCATGATCACACTTTTATACAGGGATTACTCAGCATTTATTTTAACTTCAGGTTAAGGACATAAACATGAGCTACCAATTCAGAAAATGGAAATATTGTTTATCCCTTAATTTCTATCACCACTTTCCAGCAAACTGGAAAGAGAAAGAAGAAAATTACCAAATATATGGCAAAATGTCATCACACTGAAAACATCTTTATTCTGCTGAAAAAGAAAGTGTGGCTATAGATGACCAACATTCTCTCCATATGATGGAAAACTTCCTGCTCTCACAAAAATAATTTGGATGCTCGAAAAGCCTGGTGTGGTGGGAAAAGGGCCACAGTGCTTCAGAAGTCTGCCTGCACACACGCTCTGAAAGAAATGGCTTATTCGCGTTTTGCTCCAGACAGAGCACATCCGCTTCCTAAGCGAGTCATTATGTAGTTGCTCCATGCCAGACACTTAAACGAGGAGAGAAGACGGGAGACAGAGGTTTCAGAAACTGCCCCTTCCCATATATAAGTCATAATCAACTACTGTCATAATTAAAACATAGGGTAAGCAAACTCTGATGATCAAAGGAAAAGATCAGATGGTGATATTTCCCTGCATAAAACAAGATCACTAATATACCCAGATATAAGTATAATTGACTGGAAATTAGTTAAAACAGCAAGAAACTGAAAAACACAGCACAGAGGGTGTCATGCCATAATCTGGGACTCTTTTTCCCACCACCACTTGCCATAGGTTTAAAGAAGTGGGAAAGCAAATGGCCGGCCACAGCAGAGTAGGACAAGCCCCATTCTGCTTTCCATGTGCTCGAGCTCCTTCAGTCTAATCCATCAAATTCTGGCTGTGGCTGCTCCAGGGATAGGACAAGGGCCTGTCTCACTTATATGTGTGTGATAGTGTCAGGTTTTTTCCCCAAATAAATAAAATATGACACAAATCGTGTAATAAAAAAAGTCACAATTTGTCATATGCAAGACCTCTTCTGCAACATTTTTCAAATGTCAATGTCATCTCATGAACAAATAAGAAAGGGAAGTTGTTTTTCAAAATCTTGGCCAGAAATGGTTGTGCTCTCAGAATTCCAAGGTGGCTATGTGTCAGGGTCCTTTCTTGATGTGACCTGTGTTTGAGGAGTGCTTTTCCCAGATCATAAAAGGTGGAAGAGAAAAACCTCAGAAAGATTTTTGTAGGCATTCAGGAGGTCCACTGAATAAATGTGAATTATTACAGCCTAAAACTTAATTCCATAGAGTAAGGTTGGATGCTCAGCACATAGTCAAGATAATGAAAAGGGAGACAGCCATGGTGAGAGGTCGTGCAGAAATGAATAGACCGAGAAATACAACCCAGCACTAGTCGAACCTCTGAGAATTCAACTGCAAAGCAAGCCCTGCCTTGAAAAGTGGGATTCAGTGCCATCTATGCCTATGTCCAATCATTAGGTTAAATGTTTGTCCAATTACCAGTAAACAAGTATAAATTACAGAAAAGATCATAATATATCATGGTTTGACGTATGCCAGATTTCTACAACATAACAGAGACATATATATATAACATGGGGAAAGATATGATGCCTTCTCTTAAAAAAATTTTTTTGTATAGGAGACCTAAATCACTCAATATGGGCACGCAATCATATTTTAGGAGGGCCATTGTGGAGTGATGGAAAGACCATTGGATAGGGAGTCAGTAGACCTGGTCCTTGTCTCAGCTCTTCCGCTCTTCTAGCTCAGGGAGTAAGCTCCCTAACCTCTCTCTGTTTCTCAGTTTTCTCCCTTACAAGATGATTGTCTTTCTTCCTTACCTTAGGTGTTTATTATGAAGAGTAAATGAAATAACATATGTGAAAATATATACTGTCCATAATATTTTTTCCCTCTTCCCAAGGAATTATACCCACGCCCAGGGCTCTAAGAGCTTTAAAAAGCAACTGACGTCCTCAAGTTTGTACATCCAGTTGTGGCTCCTTTTCTAAATCTCAGAGCTCTATATCTGCCTCTGGACATCTCCACCTGGGTAACCTTTGAGCACTACAACTTCATATGTCCAGATGAAATGGTCCTCTTTCTAAACCCACACAAACACACTACTCACACATGCCCCAATACTCCCTGCCACATTCCCACCTCAATCAAAGTCACTACCCTCCACTTAAATTCTCAGATTTTCCCTACATCTCTCACTCTACTTGAAGCATGCACCCAACCACACCCAGTCACCACGTGTGAAGCAGGTTCACATGACTGGTTACCAACTTGTGTTTTTCTGGTGATACAGAACACGCACCCAAGTTATGCAAGCAGGTTTATTACTTAGAGGTAGGTATCAAAGGACAACAGAAGGCTAGGATTTCATTTGGGAGCTGGTCCCCCAAGGCTCAGGAAAGCTGTCTGGGGAAAATAGAATCTTGACTGCATGTGCCCCACTTGCGCTGCAGCTGCAGAACCTCAGAAAGCAGCCTGGGCTGGATTTTATACCTTGGAGTCACGTGATTCCCTGGGCTGAAGCATTGAAAGACATCCCGTTTCTAGCCAGGACTGGAACAGAACCTGAGTTATTCCAGCCAGTCGCTCCTTATCTCAGGATGTTGCATCCCCAGCACACTCTACAGTTATTCTTAGAACTATAAGTGGGAAAGAGGGGAAAACTGGGTTGTTCTAAGGCTATCGTGTGTGTGTCTACACACCACATTTTCTTTATCTATTTATCCATTGATGGACCCTTAGGTGGATTCCAAACCTTTGCTATTGTGAGCAGAATTGAGGTTTGCATGAAAAAGAAGTTCTTCCTGTAGCCAGAGAGTTCCAGCCTGCCCTTCCTGACAGCCTGCCCTACAGTATACAAATACACACACACGCACACACATACGTATATATTTACTTGCAGATGACTATCTGCAAAATGTACAAGAACTGGTATTGTTGTTTACCTTCTGAGAAGGAACTTAGTGACTTTCAGAAGATAGAGGATGGAGAGTTACTTCTTGCTATATATCCTTTTGAATTATTTCAATATATTACCTATTCAAAGAGTTCTAATGTTTTTATTTTTAAAATACAAATTCTCCAAGAATTTTATTCTAATTCTTAGATTTTTTTCTTCCATTTTCCATATATTCAGTTCTCATCTTTGTCCACCTAGGCAGATTGGCCAAAACAACTTTCAAAATGTGGATTCCTTAAAAACTGTTGAAGCCTTCGTGTATTGATGGGCACTTGGGTTGTTTCCACAACTTTGCAATTGTGAATTGTGCTGCTATAAACATTCGAGTGCAAGCATCTTTTTTATAGAATGTCTTTTGTTCTTTTGGGTAGATGCCCAGTAGTGGGATTGCTGGATCAAATGATAGATCTACTTGTATCGCTTTCATATCCCAGGGAATTTTAAAAGACACTACTAGAAATAAATGAGTTTAGGAGGACCCACAAATTATAAAATTGTATTTCTCTATATTAACAATGAAAAATTATAAATTAAAAGTAAGAATACAATTAACAAAACACATGTAAGATATGTGCATTGAAAACAGAATACATTGCCAGGAGAAATTAAAAAGAACAAAAACAAATGAACGAACTCACTCTAAACAAATGGAGAGATAAGCCATATTCATGGATTGGGGAAGATTCAGTATTGTACAGATGTCCATTCTCACCAAATTAACTAATAAATTTGATGAAATCATGTTCAGATTCCTAGAAGACATTTTGTAGAAATATAAAAATTGACTCCAAAACTTGGATAATTATGTAAATGACCTAGTATAGAATTGATTTTTAAAAACAGAAATTGGAAGATTCACATGACTAAGTTTCAAATGTTGCTATAAAGCAACATTATTCGAGACAATACTATCTCAAATTTGGTAAAAGTTTAGATAAATGTATAAACGGAAATCAGGAGAGAACACGGAAATAGGACAATTAATTTCAAACAAATTTGTCAAATCAATTCCACTGGAAAACAAACAAACAAAAACCTTGTCAACAAAGTGTTTTTAAATAATTGAATATTAAAAGAAATTAGCTTCAATTCTTATCTCATACCATATATAATAATTATTTCAACATGGGTTATTGATTTAAATTTAAAGATTAAAATCCTAGACTTCTAGAAGAAAACATGGGAAAAAGTCTTTATAAACCCAGGGTAAGAAATGAATTCTTAGCTAAGACTCAAAAAGCATAAACCTTAAAGGAAAAAAAAAATGATATATTGGATTTATTAAATTTATAAAAGTTTGCTATTTGAAAGGCTCTATTAAGAGAATGAAAAATCAAGTTAAAAATTGGGAGAAAATATTTATGTCTGAGCAATGATTGATATCTAGAATACATATTAAAAACCTTTATAAATTCATAATAAAAAGACAAACAGCCCTATTAAAACAGGTAAAAAATTTGAATAGACATTTTGTAAAATATATACTACTAGCTAAGAAGATATTGTTAAAAAAATAAAAAGTCAAACTACAGACTGGGAAATAGTAGACTAGTAGACAATATGCGTGTCCTAATTATCTGAACATTTCATAGAAAACGAATAGCTAAACATAACTTTTTCATAGATATGGTTAGTATACCAAGGAATAATGAATTAAAAACAAAAATGAAGCTTTATCTTTTTTATTCCTTTTTGATTTCTGCAATGCTGAGCTTGTGTTACAAATATATTTGAATTACATAAATGAGTCATTAACTATTTTATAAATGTTTATTTTTTAATATCTATCATGTAATGATATGGATCACAATGTCTATCACATAATGATATTTGTATCACTGCAGTAGATAATAGAAGGTGACGGGTATAAACAGAGTCATGTTAGTGATGGGTTCATCTTGTTTGAAGGATCTAAACAAAGATTTTTGACTGGTCCTAGACAGCTTGATAATAAAGTCACAACATGTTAATTCAGTGTTAAATATGACCCTCAAATTTTGGTTCAGGTGGCTAGAAAAGGAAACTGATTTAGCCATACTGCCACAGAAAAGGAAACTTTTGCTATGTACAGACATAGTGTAGTTTAATACAAAGAATATTGGATTTGGTGTCAGGAAATTCAGTTTACACTCCTGGTTATAAAGAGGATTTTGGATTTAGTATCAGAAAATTTAGGTTATAAATGTGGTTCTTTCAAAATAATGGCAATTTCACTTTGAATAATTAAGTAAAATGAATCAGACTTACTTTCTTTTTCTACTATTCTTTAAATTTTAAAGGTGGACATACTAATGGCTACATTAGATCTCATAACATTTGTTCATTTACAGGCTCTTTGAAGCCTGTAAAATATTGTAAAATGTAAAACTCCTCCTGCATATTTCCAACTAAAGCTTGGCCTCTGCTGTAGGTAAAAGTGCAAATCTGATTTCACCAATGACAAGATTTTTAATTTTAGGCAAGTTACCTAACCTCATCAGTGGTATCTGTAAAATAGTGATCATAACGCTACTAATTTATATGGATAGTTTGAGGAGTACATGTTCCAATTCAAATAAATTTTTAGCAAGGCATCTGGCACTTCATGCATACTCGTTAAATAGTATAAAAGTTATCCCTATTCATCATTACAAACATCTTAATTTAGATGCTTTCATTTTAAGTTTCCAATTAACTAGCATACTTCCTTGCACATAAATGTTGATTAAAGTAAATAAAAACTAGTCTGTTTAAGAAAATCAAACTCATATTGAGTTTGCATGTGGATTTGTTATGTTGGAATGGATGATTACTCAGAGCATTTTTGTCCAATTATCCTTCAGTTATGCTAGCTGCATGCAAGTTGTAGGGATCCTTTTTTGATTAATTAATTAATTAATTAATTAATTTCAGAATATTACAGGGGTACAAATGTTTGGTTCCATGGATTGCTTTTGTACCGCGTGAGTCAAAGTTATAAGTGTGCCCATCACTGAGGTTGTAGGGATTCTTTATAATTTTAGCTTCCTGAAAGCCGCAAAAAGTATCCTACCAGTTAATACCCTTAAAAGAAAAACTGTTTCTTTGCTAGTCCTTGTTAAAGTTCTCAGTAGTGGTGAAACCTGATCAATAAAATTAGAATTTGGAGTCCTAAACTTTGGAAAACCTATTTCATAGAATAATTCTGAACTCACATTCTATTAGTTTGTAAAGGAATACTCCCTGATTTTGATGATCATTTGCTCCTTCAGGATTACAAGGCATTCACAGTTAAAGCTCAGTCTGTATATATGTTACAATATTAGGGTTTTTTTTCTGTAGCAATGTCTGAGAAAATGAACTTATATATTGCTAAGAAAAAACTGCTGGATTTTAATTTTATCTAAATATAAAATAATTGGGAAATAAAATGTTACAAGAAACAATATATTTACTTTACATATACATATATATATATATATGTAATACACCTTTTGAAGTAAAATTTGATTAATGATTACAAATGCATACATTTGTAATTCCCATGCATCTAGCAAGGAAATTACCAGCAAAACACTGAATGTTAGGCAATTACTAATTCAGTTTGTAAGTAAGAATTAATGTCTGAGATAGGTATTAAAGTAAAAATCTGAGAAACCAACTTGTTATATTTTTGTTATTTAGGGGAATTACTTGTTTTAAGAAGGGCCTTGCATATTTGTGATCTTTTCATTAATGATAGGTAATATTAACAATTTGCTGAAAAACCTTCAATGTTCTCTAAAAGGCATGCAGATATTTGAAAAGGAGCAGATCCTTTTCAGGAAAAGATTGTATAATTCAATATGTGAAAACTCCCCAAATGTGTAAATATGATTAAATGGATTACAGATCATATTGATAATAACATTTGAAATAATATACAGTCTTCCTATATCTGGTGACTTACTTTTTATCTTTCTTCATATTAGACATAATCTTACATGATAATCAAAGTTCAAAAAATAATACTCATGTAAGAAAAGTTCAAAAAGTTGCCTGAAATGATGACTTGAGTAAAAGTTCTGTTTAACCATTGAAGTATGAGAAGACCTAAATATTTTTCAATGCATTTATTCAACAAATATTTGTAGAATTTTTTCTATACATCAGCTACTATTCTAGACAATGAGGATAAGATATACAGGAGGCAAAAGTCCCTACCATACCATGTTCTTTCTTGATATTTGTTTAAAGGTATAAAATGTTTTGATTTAGTCATCTTAATGCAATATAATTGGATCTATTAAAAATGTTGCAGAATTCATAAAAGGATAATTTACTCTGCATGTGGCTATATTAAATATAAATGAAATATAATATTTATATAAGAAAGAATTCAGGCTTTTTTTGGTTTGTTTCCAACTTTCTCCTCCATAGTTCCCTCAATATTTTACATCTTGTAGTCTTCTACTTTTTATTTATTCAATTAAATTGTGTTTCTTGTACTTCCATAATATACTCATGACAACTCCTTATGGTATCCAAAATCTCATACAATTGACTTCCCTTTGATGCCTTGATATCCTCTCCTTCTACTACACTCTTGATCGTTCTCATTTTTCATTCTGTTGGAAACTATGCTAACAAGAAATTCATTCATAAATTGTAAGCTGTAAGGAAACTTGGAGGTTAAACAGTTCAATACCTTTATGTTATAAAGTGAGGAAAATTGAAATCCAAAAACAACTTAATACTGTTCTTAATATGTTCTAGTACAGTTGAGTTATCACTTGCCATGATTTTGTAGAATTTCTACAGAGGGAAAAATATTTAGTATATGACATGTTGATTCTCTTTCAAACTTAAAGATTTATGATTCAATAAAAATAGGTCATGGTGCATCTTAAAGTGAACACAGGGAAGCATGATTGGATTTAAGAAAAATATGGAAAACTATAGTCTTTGAGCCATAGGAGGATAAAACATGAAAGAGGAAGAGGAGAAAATACCATGTTTAATTGACTAAAAATTTACCAATCTGTAAAAAATAATGTTTACAAGTAAACTGTGATGAAATGCTTTCACCGCATTTTGATGAAACGGTCACATCAGCTTCTCATTGCTTTGATATTTTTTCTCCCCCTCCATGGGGTTTGGCACTTTCTTCTGCCTTTGTATTTATTAATATTATCTGAGATGAGGCAGGAAATTTTTGCATGAAGTTCAGTAGCGAAACAGAGTATACAGTTTCTCCTTGTTAGCATCTTCTTAAATATAAAACACTTAGTTGTTTATAAAAGAAATGGAAATTTGTTCATTTATCCATGATGAATATTTGCTTTACTAATGTCAAATGACACCTTATTGCTCTGTGTCTGCACTTTACTTCTGACATAACAATTCTGAATTGCATTGTCCTGTAGAGTGCAATCTTTCTGAAGATATTTCAAAAGTGATTTAACTCAATACATGTCATAATAACAATGTACACAACTTGAAAGATGAAAGGCCAAGATCACATTGTGTCTGTCAAAATCCTCCAGGATATAAACTACAAGATAAAGGAAGAAACGGTGCAGGTATCTTTTTAGGGGAAATGTCTATGAGAGCAAATAGAGAGTTGGGAGAAAGAAACTGAGAAAGCATTCAGATCACAACAGGAGTTCAACCCAAGTGGATGAGAGAGGGAAGGAAGTTTAGGAATCTGCATCCTACTTTGCAGTGCGGTCAAAGGAAAGTTCCACATGTCCTGAGGTCGTTGAACCATATTTGCCCAGTAGAAGAAACCCATATCTCCAAGTAAAAGGCCTACATTAATATCCATGCTGCATTCAGTCATTAGCTGGGAGCAGCCCATGGGTGGTGTGGCTTCATTAAAAATGCAACAGTAGATTTTAAAGCACGGCAGCTCGGGCCCTTGGTCAATTAAGCTGCCTGTTCCTATAGATCTAGTAGAAATATTTTCATCAACAGCACAGGAATTCATGTAGGTGCACCAATGATCACTATATTGCTACTGATGCCAATGATTGCAAGGTGTCATCCGTTGTAAGACCCATCATTACTTCACAGCTATTAAAATGTGAAGATGTGCATCTTGGAATCAATGTCATAAGGCAGTTGAGGAAGAAGTGAGTGATTGATGTACTTTTGGCTGTTGTAATGAATATAAGAAGGGGAATTTGAACAACTGTTTCAAAAGAAGAGGAAAAAGAAAATAAAACAAGCTAAACTACCACCACTCCTTCCTCACAAAGAAAATCCCAAACATTTTTATCAGTTCTCCAGGTTTTCAGATATTTATCTAGGTCTTATGTCTCAGGACTTATCTATTTCTGAGACAGCTGTTTTTATGCTTCTAATTCGAGCTCAAATGCAAAAACAATATTTTTAAAATAATAAGTACATAAAAAGCATAACCTCATTTATTAGAACCTTATTATTATTAGCTGCTGCATTTCTTTAATTTTTGTGGCTTTTTGACATCCCTCCATTCCCTATAGGAAAAATACTTCTTACCCTTCATTTTTTCCCAAAATAAAAATATTTTCTGACTCAAAAACAATATATTTTCATGGTTAAAAGTTTTAACAGAAAGTTCTGAAGGAGAATGTGAAAGTTCCCATTAACACCTCATCTTCCAGACATCACAGTTAATACACCAATTAGCATGTCATGAATATGCAAATATGGGCATACAAAAATTTTAGGTCATTAAATATGAAATGTCCCATTTCGAATCAAAAGTGTTGTGTATTATATCTCAAACAAGAAGCAATACAATTAATTAAAATATGTGCCTAAACTATGGGCACAGTTTTGCCATGTTAATGATAGCTTGTTTGTTCGAGCACCGAAGAAGACTTCAGAGTGAGTGGTGATGAAATCACGAAAGGAATTCAATACAGCTTGTTCAGTATTGAATATTTTTCCTTGCAAGAAGTGGTTTAAAGACTGGAAGAAGTGGTAGTCAGTTGGTGCAAGGTTTGGTGAATACAGTGGATGACAGAGGGTGTCCTGAGCAGCATTGTTTGTACGATATGTGATCAAGTGTTATCTTGCAAGAGGATTGGTCTGTCTCTATTGACCAATCTTGGCTGCTTAATTGTAAGGATCCTCATCATTTCCTCCAATTGATTGCAGTAGACATCCACTGTAGTTGATTGAGCAAGCTTCATGAAGCTGTAGTGGATAATACCAGTTCTGGACCACCAAACAGATACCATTAGCTTTTTATGATGAATGTTTGATTTTGGACTGTGTTTTGACACTTCATCTTTATCCAACAATTGTTCTGAATGCTTCTAATTGTAAAAAAAGAATCCATTTTTCAGCATACGTAACAATACAGTGTAGAAATGGTTTGACTTTATATCATGACAGCAAAGAAAGGCAAGCTTCAAGACAATGTCTCTTCTGATGCTTGTTTAATTCATACAGAACCCCCATCTATGCAGCTTCTTTACCTTGCCCATTTGTTTCAAATGGCCCAATATTGTTGGAATAGTAACATCAAAACTTTGCTGCTAACTCACATGGAGGTTGAGATGGATTTGCCTCCACTATAGCTTTCAGCTCATCATTATCCACCTTGGTCTCAGGTGGCCCTCATGGCTCATTTTCAAGATTAAAATCACCAGAAGGAAACTTCTGAAACCATGGACATACTGTGCATTCATTAGCCACATCCTTCCCAAGTACTTTGTTGATATTTCCAGCTGTCTGTGCTGCATTGGTGCCACAACAGAACTTGTATTCGAAAATGAGGTTTTTTTTTTTTTTTTTTGAGACAGAGTCTCACTTTGTTCCCCTGGCTAGAGTGCCGTGGCGTTAGCCTAGCTCACAGCAACCTCCAACTCCTGGGCTCAAGCAATCCTTCTGCCTCAGCCTCCCGAGTAGCTGGGACTACAGGCATGCGCCACCATGCCCGGCTAATATTTTCTATATATATTTAGTTGGCCAATTAATTTCTTTCTATTATTAGTAGAGATGGGGTCTCGCTCTTGCTCAGGCTGGTTTCGAACTCCTGACCTTGAGTGATCCACCCACCTCGGCCTCCCAGAGAGCTAGGATTACAGGCGTGAGCCACCGCGCCCGGCCTACAAGGTGATAGTTTTATAGTTGATAGTTAACTCCTACTAGTGGACTCAACTT
>CAUYRT010059231.1:0-14369 GCA_963574885.1 Lepilemur ruficaudatus
GTAAATGAAGGCTTAATTTCTTGTATCATTAACATCTTTGAATATATACCAGATTGGCTATATCTTCCCTAGAGCTCAGTGCCACGATAAAGTATGATACTTCTTTTATAGCTTTCATTGCTCAGTGGAAGGAAGTACAGGACATTTTATCACTAGTTAAAAATACTGATTGGTCAAGAATGTTAGAATTTCAATTAGAGAAATTTGGAGAATTCCCACACTGGAGATTTCATACAGAAAAACTTTTATATGGAAAATAATTTGATATTTAGAAAAAAGTCAAGTTTTAAAAGTTTTTCTGCTTCCTCATCTAAGGTAAGTCTACATATTCTGTGAGCTTATTAAGTATTATTTACCTCCTGTCTTAGTCCATTCCAGCTACTAAAACAAAATACCTTAGATTGAGTAATTTATAAATGATAGAAATTTATTGCTCATTGTTCTGGAAGCCAGGAAGTCTGAGATCAAGGCTCCGGCAGATTTGGTGCCTGGAGAGGGCTCTTTCCTTATATATAGCACCTTCTTGCTGTGTCCTCATATAGCAGAAGGACACTATTGCTCCTGCAAGTCTCGTTTATAGGGCCACTAACCCCATTCATGAGAATGGAGTCATCATGACCTAATCACTTCCCAAAGGCTCCATCTCTTAATATTGTCACTTTAAGAATTAGATTTCAACACATGGATTTTGGAGGGACACCAACATTCAGACCATAGCAACTTTCTTTTATAAACCTTCTCTCTGCTTTGTTATGGAGTCTAATATTTAAACATAAACCACTAAATGTTTCTTGTTATTGGCCACGTGGTATGGTGAGCTTCCAAAATCTGTTATATTGCAGAACTAGGCAGGGATAGTTATACACGCACAAACGCTTTCACCTGCCTCATATATTTTTGTAGCCATGCCCATCTACTAAGTAATTAATTAGTAGATTACTAAGTAGATGTACTAAGTAACAAAAAACTCACAGGAATCACAGCATTTGCAACCAGAATGTACTGCTGTATACTAAAAACCTAGTTGGTCATATGTAGCTCATTTTAATACCATATCAGATCTTGCCCTCTACCCACACCACCAAAATCGCATTTTTGGCTAGGCAGTTTCTGCTCTGTGCTGGGAAGAGATACCCACAAAGAAAACGAAATTTGTATTTTCGAAAGTGCCAGAATTTTAGAGTGAGAAAATGTGTAGAAAATCAGTAACTGTGAGGAGAAGAGGAACAGAGATACTCTAAATCGATAATAGAGGAGAGGCCGAGGGTGCAGTGCTGAACCATCTTTACTTGAATCCATTTTTGCTCCAGAAATAATAACCACCAATAGTAACTGTAAAATCTTTTGCTTTTCATGGGGGAAAAAAATCTCATCGGGGAAAGAAACTCATGGGCCAGCAGTTTAAATGAATAGTCATAAGTGGCTCAACACAATAAAAATGCAATTAAATTAAAAATATATAAAAAATACATTGCAAATTTAAAAAATGCCGTAGTAATGTGAGGTATTATACTTTCATTGTGGAATAATAGTCTGAATTTACATTGGATGCTCTGGCACTTTAGAACTTTGTATAATCATAGACATGAGGAGGCATTTCATCAATAAGAGGGGACTGGGGTTTAAATGTGTTTGTAACCAGCTCTCATTTAGGTAATATTCAACTCTCAAACTTGCAGGTATAAGCAGACTTTCTGGTTGCTCTTAAAGCAGTTTGTGTTGACCAAGAAGAATGTGTACTTACAACACATTGCCCAGCTTGGCTAGAAATTACAGACTGTCTCTATTCAGGTACCAGAGCTGAGTATAAAGAGGAGCTTACAGAATGGTTTTCTAGCAAAGGTGTTTTCCCCTTAATTGATAAAGCATTATACACAAACCCTAAAGTTCATAGGAAAAGGATTTAATAATGTATAAAAAAGACATACACCCCTTAGGAACATACTCTTGATAGCCCGAGTACTCCTTTTCCCCTAACACAACATGGAATCTAATCTAAAGTTTAAAAAAAAGAGCATGATAAACCACTAGGTAAGAATTAAAACTGCCAATAAACACACTAGTATGTATTTTATTAAGTAATGTTTTGTAATTTTATATCAGTTAAAATAGTCCTTAATCGTGCAATATTCTTTTTCATGTAGGTTTTCTACGAGCTTTTATTGAGGCATGGAAATGAAAATATTCATTTTACTTGAGCTATAGAAATAACCCCAACATTTTTAAAAATTTCAAACATTGATTTATTTTCCTGAGTTCACAAAACCTGGATTTATAGTTCAAAGACTGAAAATCAATTTAATAAAAAATAGATATCATTGTTAAACTTCAGTCCAGCTTAATTGAATATTGTTGGATAATAAAAGCTCACACCAAGGGAATTGATTAATACTATATAAAGGGAAAGCTTTTAAAATTGATCACATTTTAGATTGAGGCTGTCTAAAGGAAACAAGATTTATTGGGAGAAGGGATTTCCTTTTGCCTAGAGTTCTATCAAGTTTCACTTTTGAATATAGCAAAATTGCCTGCTCTGAAAATTGTAAAAGTCATTAAATGAATGTGTTCTTACTATCACATAGCAACAAACTAAAAGTTCTAAATTATGGGTCTATTACAAAGCAAGAGAGAATGGAAGTCAGAATTGCAGGAATTAGAAAAATCCAAAAGAGTGGGCAGTAAGATACAGTCACGCGCTGCCTAACGATGTTTTAGTCAACGATGAACTGCCATTTGACAGTGGTCCCATAAGATTATAATGGAGCTGAAAAATTCCTATCCTAGTGATGTTGCAGCCATTGAAATGTCCTAGTGCAATGCATTAGTCATAGTTTTATGGTGATGTGGTGAAAATAAACCTGTGCTGCCAGCTGTATAAAAAAGTATAGCACAATTATGTACAGTATATAATACTTTATAATAATAATAAACGACTGTGTTACTGACTTGTGTATTTACTATACTATACATTTTATCATTATATTAGAGTGAACTCCTTCTACCTATAAAAAATGGTTAACTATAAAACAGGATAAGGCAAGCCCTTCACGAGGTATTACAGAACAAGGCATTGTTATCATAGGAGATGACACCTCCACGTGTGTTATTGCTCCTGCAAGAACTTCCAGTGACATAAGACACAGAGGTGGCAGACAGTGATATTGATGATCTGGCCCTGGGTAGGCTAATGTGTGTGCTTGTGTCTTAGTTTTTAACAAAAATGTTAAAGACAGAAAATATCTTATAGGATTATTATATTATATTATTATATTATATTATATTTATTATATTATAGAAATGAATGTAAACTTTTAGCTCCCATAAATTTTATTTAGGAGGGTTCTCTTCTCAATAGAGGCAACTTCTAGAGGAGTAGATTTGAAATCAAGAAAGCTTGAAGTCAAATTAAAACTCTGCTATTTACTAAATGGCCATGCTAGTTACTTAAGTTTTATAAAACACAATCTCCTTATCTTTAAAATAGGAGTAAAAGTTACTTTGTAGTAATGCTATGAGAATTAACTGATATAATATATAACAGTGTTTAGATGATATTCTTATCCCTCAGATGCTTTGCAACAATAATCAAAAAGTGAATTTAATGATGTGTAAATTTTATGTCAATAGAATTGTTATAAATAAAATAGTACAGTGGCCTTTAATATAAGTATTCAATGGAAAATTATATTACATGATATTTACATAATTATACAGTTTCAAAGCACTTTATGTATTACCATATGTGGGGTCTGCATGAGATGCTTTTAAACAAATATATATATCACATTTTGTCTATTACATTGTATTAATAGGGAAGATAAATAGGTTCAGAGAGAGTCAACACAACATAATTTTTAGCGTGCCTAGTATGGGGCTGGTGTTATGCTACTCCTACAGATGCAAAGATAAGTAAAACATGATACTTGCTGTCATGGAGCTCACAGTATGGCAATAGACATTTTAGCAACTAATTATATGACACCCTAATAACTAAAATGAATTATCACTACATTATGGGCTATAAATGTGCTGATTATAAAAGTACTATAAAAGTTCTGACCTGATATTTTCAGGGTTGTTGGGAGGATCTACATTAAAAGAGTTTATCTAAAATACTATATGGATGTAGATGAAGAAACAGGGGCAAAGTAACTAAGTGAAAAGAAGAGGAGCTTTGGAGTGAGTCAAATTTGATGTAAAATACTAGCTCTTTCACTAATATCTTTATGAACATAAATGAATATCCTAACATCTCTGAGATTCAACTTCCTTAATTAAAAAAATTAAGGTATTAATAAATCCTATCTCAGCAGAATATCTGAAGATTAGAGAAACATTGGCAAAGCTTCTGGAAGAGCCTCAGTTATCACCATAGGAGGATCACTGAAAGGTATAGTCCTATGAGAAAAATAGAGCTCAATGCAGTACCTGAAACAGTTACCACTCAATATAATAATGAGGAAATCCATCTGTGATCTCTTCATTCTTGGACGTTTATAACAAAAATACATCAACCATTTGGCCCTTAGCACATTCAGCATTGATAACTAATTATATTTTCATATATCAGATTTATATCCAATTATATTATATGTTCCTTGAAAGCCAAGTAGCTATAGGGCTACAAGCATATGCCACTACATTGGGCTAATTTAAAAAAAAATTAAGGATGGGGTCTTGCTACATTGCTTAGGCTGGTTTCAAACTCCTGGCCTCAAGCTGTCCTCCTGCCTTGACCTCCCAAAGTGCTAGGATTACAAGTGTGAGCCACTGTACCAGGCCTGTATTGCTTGCTTTTAAGAAATAAATAGCTTTTAAAAGTAATTGTTTTATAAGTGTAACCAAGGCTGTTACTAAGAAGGTATAATAAAACGTATAACTGATCACAAGCATTATTTTTTTTGAGTACGAGCCCCAGTTAACAACCTGCCAGAATGTCTACAAATAGACATTGATTGGCAGCTGCTTGATATGTGACGGGACAAGGAAAGCTCACTTACTCAGAAAAAAATCATGATACTTATACTTCCAAATGAGACAATATTTGAGCAGGTTGAGTTCTTAGGATTGATTAGGAATTAGTGCAAATAAATAGAAAATTTCTCAGACAATTAAGAATTAATTAGGCTTTTCATCACCCCACTACACTGATATGCTCATGCTTATTAACTTTGCCCTCCTTCTGTCCTCTCTGCCTCATCACAGTTTTAATAAATATGCTCTCCTTCCCAACTTCAGACTCAGTAGCACAGTGCTTCTCAGAATTCTGACAGGCAGGTGCTGGTCGTGTCAATGTCCTCAGGTTAGAATTGAGTATCCGTCCTTCACTGGGAGCCGGTAGCCCAGTTCTGATTGCAGAAGTCCCTGCATTTCTTTTGTTTCTAACCTGCTTTAAGATCTGCTCCTTTTTGAGATGGCTTATGGGTACCTGCATGCCTTTCTTTCTCAGCCATATTACTCATCTCTCTATCAGATTTTTTCATTTTTATTTCCTACACTATAATTT
Organism: Lepilemur ruficaudatus; assembly: GCA_963574885.1. Taxonomy (NCBI): domain Eukaryota; kingdom Metazoa; phylum Chordata; class Mammalia; order Primates; family Lepilemuridae; genus Lepilemur; species Lepilemur ruficaudatus. The sequence goes on from CAUYRT010059231.1 coordinate 5,507, forward strand.
CAATAAATAATTAAGTTCTTCTATAGTGCTAGGACACTGGCAAAGAATGACTCTGAAGCCATTTTCTTAATATTCATTCATCCTCCAAACTGGGATTCTGCCCTTTGGTGCAGATATTTATAATAGTTTTAGGTACAGTGGGTGCCTGGCTGGCTAGGTATGTCCTGCCTTCCTGATTCAACGCCTACTTCTGGAATGATGGCAGAGACCCTCAAGCTATCCTTTTCTCTGTGATGATCTAGTTCCCTATGGATTATAAAATCACCACACCTCATGATATTTCCTACTGGTCAGTTGAAAAAATATCGGATCTATATTTTTAACATAGAGGCATAGATACACATGAACATGGTGGAGGTAAGAAGATATAAAGCTAGACTTCCTTAGATATGTTAGGAAGGTATAGTTAATATGATGATATTTTCTTTAAGGATCGAGACGGTTGTCTCTTAATTGTCCTCTCTGTAGTGTTTGTCTCTGAAAATTTAACAATTCTAGTAAGAGACCCAACCCTTTGACTTAATGCAAAGTCTTGGGCCTTCTAATTCTTGAGTCTGCAAACACACACCTCTGAAATTAATTCTCTCACAAGATATGCAGGAGATGACCAAACAGTATATATATTTGACTCTCACAGAAGTAAGATAAACTTAGTTATTTTTTTCTATTTTATTTATGTAAATTTATGTGAACTTAAGTCCAAATTCTGTCATCACTTTCATGCTATCTTACATGCATGATCTGATAATGCTTATGCATTTTGAATATACTAAATCATTTTCTCTTTCTTCTATATTGGTATGGAAGGGTCTTCCGTGGGCAGGATTGTTTTATGTCACCAACACAAATGCCTTAGAAAATTTTTAAGATATTCTAAGTAAAGAAATATAAAAATGTGACTTTTTCTGTACTTTTAAAAAAAGGTTTTTTGAATTAATACATAACTGGGTGTTCAATAAATGAGTCCCTTCCCATTCATTCTTTGCATTTGCTTATTTTTGAACTAAGAGATGTTTTCTATTCAAATAGGTTAACATACTCTTTAAAGAAAGCTTGGAATGTCTTATATCCAGAATAAGATGACTTTAGGTTCAGGGCATTAAGCTTCAAGAGCAACATTGGTAAACTAGAGTTTTTTCCCACTTGATAGCAAAAGCCTGGAAAGCCCCACTTTCTAGTCTTAACTTGTAAACTTTGACCTTTATTATACACCCAATTTCAGCTCTACCTTCTCTAAGAAGTCTTTTCCAGTTTACCCTAAATTACTTAATTGCTCCTATCCCTTAAATTTTAAAACACATTTTGCCTTACTCTCTGATTTTCCATTATTATGCTAAGATCTTGCATTAATTTTCAAATATATGTTAAATCCCAAGCAAGAATATAACTGGCTTAAAGCAGGCAAACGCTCTGATCTTCTCTGTTACTTCACAGGGCCTTACACACAGTAGGTAATTTTAACAATTGAGAAAACATCTTTTGAAAATACAACCTTTAAACCCATTTACTTTTATAAACTTTCTTTGTTGTCCTCCATTCTACTTCTGGATTTAAGACATATTCATTGAATACTTCTTAAAAATATCCATTGTGATTTCACTGGCTAGTCTCTTTGCTGGCCCAACATAGAAGGGAAGACTGACATCCAGGGATATGAATGAACTTATTTCCAACTGCAGTTTTCATATGTAAGGGAAAAGTTAAGACTTTGAAATAAGCAGTGGAGATTACTGGATATTCTTTCAGCAGTAAGTTAGACCTCTGAAGATTATCTGATCCAATGGAACATGCATGGTTGTCTCCTTTAGATTATTTTACAAGTCTGTGGAGAGTAAAGTTAAATCGTAGAAAACTGACGACAACGTAAATGTTTTCTGTTCAATGGCAGAACAACCCCACCCTCTGCATAAAAGCCAGTTATGCATCCATTTTCAAGTTCATTTTAATGTTTCTTACCTATAAAGGTATCTGTTCTTTTGAGTTTCCATTATACCAGATGGAAAATCTGTCTGAATTTTTCATTTAATTAATAAGTAAAATATTATCTTGACACACATTGACTTTAGATTTGTATGAGAGTCATGATTTTACCTCATTTTGAAAATTATCTTTTAACCATAGTCTCCTGCCAAGGTCATATTGCTTACAGAGTATCTCAGTAAAAATCTGACTATTATCTCAAAAATATTCCATTTTTTTTGTTTGCTGGTCTCTAGAAAATTTCTCTCGTTTCTTAGCAGAATTATAAATCTAAAGTAATTTAATTTAGTAAATCCACTATCTCCTTAATAGCTATAAAAAGAATTGTGGAAAGAGTTTGAGGGAGACAGCTAAATATTTCATGTAGTGTGATTATGAGTGCTTTTAAGTATAAAAATATTCCAAGGAGCTTCTGTGGATTTCAGTAATCCATCCTGTTTTTGGTAGTGCTGGGACACTCTCTTACATTGGGTATAATTAAAACAACAGTGAAATACGAGTGTATATTTATTAGAATAGCCAAATTACAGAACACTGACAACACCAAATGCTGGTGAGGATGTGGAACAACAGGAACTCTCATTCATTGCTGGTGGGAATGCAAAATGGTACAGCCACTCTGGAAGACAGTTTCGCAGTTTCTTACAGCATGCAATGCAGCTATCATCCTTTTTGGTATTTACTCAGAGAAGTTGAAAACTATTTCCACATAAGTACCTGCATACAAATGTTTATAGCAACTTTATTAATAATTGCCAAAACTTGGAAGCAATCAAGATGTCCTTTAATAAATGAATAGATAAACAAATGATGGTACATCCATACAATGGAAGATAATACAGTGATAAAAAAAAAGAAATGTTATCAGGCTGCAAAAATACCTGGAAGAATGTTAAATGCACACTGTTAAGTGAAAGAAGCCTGTTTGAAAGGCTACATATTGTATGATTCCAATTTTCCACTTTCCAACATGACATTCTGAAAATGGTAAGACCATACATGTAGTAAGAAGATCAGTGGTTGCCAGGGATTCAGGGATAGGAGGGAGGGATGAATAGGCAGAACACAGGAGATTTTTAGGGTAATGAAACTATTCTCTATGATACTGCAATGGTAGATATGTGATATTATGCATTTGTCATAATCCATAGAACTGTACAACTCAGAGTGAACCCTAATGTAAATAATGAACTTTAGTTAATAATGTATTAATATTGATTCACCATTTGTAGCAAATGTATTTCACAAATGTAAGATTAATAATAGGCTAAACTTTATACAGAGGGAGAGGCAGTAACTTTCTATATTTGCTGCTTAATTTTTCTATAAAACAAAAACTGCTTTAAAACATAGTCTTAATTATTTAAAAAATGAGAGAAAGAGGGAAAGAAGAGAAGAATTAGAATAATATTGTTTATTGCCTCATATGTTAAATTGGGTGTGAAAAAACATTTAGCAGCAAAAAAATTAAGTGATAGACATGTATTCATTAACTTGATTACAAGAGTGCACTTTAAAATATAATTTAGTGAATTATAGTAAGTTGAAGGAAGAGGAGGGAGAGGAAAAAGAGGAAATATACTGATTATATCATTGTTTATATAAGGTCATCTTTAGAACAATTACAGACTAAGCATATATATGTACATATACTCTCATGCATGTACATAGTGTATGTAGTAATTACAAATATATTAACATTACTATATACATACAATATAAAGTTAATCATAAACCTCTAGTATAAATATATTTATTTTCTTAGATATCAGAGAAATCAAACGTGTGTACCTGTGTATATGCATGCACACACATACACACACACCACACAAAGAAATATTTGTAGATCAAATTAGGAAAAGATTATAAACATAATCCAAACCAAAAATATGACATAAGCTTCATCCATCATACCATCTAATGTAAATGGGCTTACCTCTTCAATTAAAAATTGGACCACAAAACAGAATCTAATTTTCTATCAAAAGGTCACAATGTAAGTAATGTAATTCATCAAGGCTGGAAATATTAATAAAAGAAGAGGCAAGTACACTCCAAGGAAATGCATATTAAAGTACAGCAGAGACTGCAATATTAATATCAGAGCAGGTGGAACAGATAATTCAGTTCTGAATAAGAATAACAATGTGGTTGGAATTCTCTATCATATAAGATTTATGGTAATTAAGATAGAAGGTTTGGGCACAAAGATAAACAGCTATAGTAATTTAATATACCATATAACCTAGACACAGATGCATGCACATGTGAAAGCTTAATTCATAACTGAGCTGCCACTAAAGTTTATTGGGGAAATGACTGACTCTTCAGTAAATTGTTCTGATAAATTTTGCTCTCTACATTGGAAAAAAAGACTACTTCTTTCACAAGGAATAAATACTCAAATGTAAAAGGAAAATTTATAAACTTTATGAAGAATATATGAAAGACTAGACTCATAAAATTAGGCTAGGAAGATGTATTCTTTCACACAAATGAGAAGAGCTTAAACTATTAAAACGAGTTCATAAATTTAAATAAATTAAAATGTAGAATTTACTATTCATCGAAGTGAGTATAAAAACTTGCCACAAACTGAAAGAAGACATGTAAAAAATATATACCTATCAAAGCATTTGCAGGGAATAAAAAACAATCTTTATAAGCTAATAAGGAAACACATATTAAGGCACAAATTACATACTCTTCCACACATTCCGTTTTAACAGAAATTTAAAAGTCTGACATCACTTTTGGGCATGGATGTTTTAAAGAACACTATTCAGGTAATGGTCACACTAATATCCCAGACTTAAGCATTAGAAAAGCTATCCATGTAACAAAAACATTTGCACCCCTTTAATATTTTGAAATTAAAAAAAAAAAGTAGCTCGGGTGCAGTGACTCACGCCTGTAATCAATCCTAGCACTCTTGGGAGGAGACCAAGGCAGGTGGATTGCTTGAGGCAAGAAGCTTGAGACTAGCCTGAGCAAAAGTGAGACCCTCTCTCTACAAAAAATAGAAATTAGGAATTTAGGAAAAGGTGTATCTGCCACAATGAGCTTGATGGTTTCTCAATACTTAAAATTTTACTTACTGATGAGATGTGTATAGATATTAGTAAATGTGATATGTTGATATATAATGATATATGTCAACATTTGTAAGTTATATATAACTCATTGAGTAAATATTTACCAAATGACCAATGAAAGATGTTACATTTTTACTAAAAATATAAAACAATGCCAGTCTTCTCCCTACAGTTTTTTATTTGGAGTATATATAATTTATGTTAACCTATAATCAGTTTATGATTGTTACTTTTAAACAAGTTATTAAATCACTGTTTTTAAATGTTCAGTTTTAATCTAACATAGCAAATATTTTCAAGGATCCAGTGGAATGTCTGGCATGTTCAGGGTCCCTGCTGCTTGGCAGGTCATGAACTCTTAAGTTCTATCGATTTGGGAGTAGATACATCTATCCTTATCTTTTGAGCTTTTCTCTTGCTTTCTACCCAACATCTGAAATGTTAGGGTTAGTAATTGGCAAATGTCATGATGCAAAACATCACAGAATATTGGGCTCAAATTTGACTTTTCTGTCTCTAGAGATCTTAGTGCTAAGGCCCTCTAACTTGCCTTGATAACTAACCAGTGCCTTCAAACATTTTCTTAAATACCTTATTTAGGTGTTCTAGTTTTTCTTGGTGGAGGCTGACCTATTTTAAAGCTGTCTATGCAGCCTAGAGTGGAACTCTCTCATAAACACCTTTGGTGAAGCAATGGCAGAATGTATTTTTTAAGTTCCCCACATGATTATATTATGTGGTCAGGGTTGGAATGGTTCTGTGGAAGCAATAAAATAATTTTAATTGCATAGGCCTGGATCAAACATTATGTACCCAAGTGATGGTTTGTGTGTTGACTAGGTCACAGGATACCCAGATATGTGGTCAAATGTAGTGGTTGCTTTTCACTCCTGAGCTCAGTAGCGAAGGAAGGAATAATTACTTGAAACACAGTATTTCGAGAGAAGGGGAGAGGCCAAAGTCTGATGGAGAAAATGGCCTCCTCAGCTAACTTCCTCCTCGTATTTATTTCCAAGGACACATGCAAAAGGTCAGGGCCATTTGCTAATTTCTTTAACAATTTCCATACAGATCAGCTGTTTTCAGTTGACCTTTGCACTCGGCAAACAAGAGCTTCAGGCAGGCATTTTCTCCGGACCCTTCATTCACCCTGCTCACGTTCTTTCCATCCATCCATCCTTTCTTCTAGGCCCAGCCCCCACAGTCAAACATTGTTCTGAATGTGAGGGTTTTTGGATGAGACTGACACGTAAATTGGTAGACTAAATAAAGCAGATTGACTTCTCCAATCTCGATGGGCCTCATTCAATTAGCAGAAGGCCTTGATGGATCAAAATGACTGACCCTTTTCTGAGTAAGAGAGAATTCTTCCTGCCTCCTCTTCCTTCCTACCTTTGCCTTTGAACTGAGTTTTTCCTGCCTTTGGATTTGACCTGAAGCGCTTACCCTTTCTTGATCTCCAATCTCAAGCTTTCTAGCCTTCAGACAACACCATTGGTTCTTCTGGTTCCTAACCCTTCTAATTCAGATTGAAACCATACTATCAGCTCTCTTGGGTTTCCAGCGTGCTCACTCACTGGGCGTGTTTTGAGACTTGTCAGCCACCAAAATCACATGAGCAATTTCTTATAGTAAATCTCTTGATAAACAGATAGACATCCTATTCTATTTCTCTAGGAAACTACAACTAATTCAATTTCAGAGTGCATCAAGACCTCACATTTTTTCTTCTACTGAACAAAGTTCTGGCTTGTTTTTAAACACACTGCGTGGGGGTTATTTGAAGTAAACAATGCATAACGGCTATCATATAATATGAAATCATATAATATGAAATACTATCTCATTTCACTTGTGTATTCCTCTCTATCCAAATTTTACCTAAATATTGAGGGCTCTGGGGTTGTTGAACATTTCATACAAAAATTCTATCTCAGGATCTTTGCATGTTTGTCCCCTCTTCCTAGACTGGTCTTTCCCAAATGTATGCAAGACTCACCTCATCCAAAGCTTTCTTCAAATGTTCTCTTCCCTTCGAGGCCTTCCCTGATGATCCTTTTTAAAGTTGCAAAAACCCTTTCCCATTTTTTTCTCTTTCTCTTGTCTTTTTTCCCCTCACAATATTCAAACTTCTTATATGCTTATGATTTATTTATTTTCATTTATGTAATTCCTCTACAACCACCTCACTACAACATAAGCTACATAGGGGTTAATTTTTGTGTGTGTCCTTTTGTTTCATTTCTATTTTGTGATTTTTTCTTCAATGCCTCAAAGAGTACGTTTTGTAGTGAGTGTTCAATATTTGTTTTTTTTTAATAAACAAAACAATCTGTTAAAGAGATTCTAGAAGTTTCTCAATGATCTTCTACTCTGTCAGCCTGTAGAGAGAATGGTCTCTTGACTTCACATAAAGAAAAATGGGGAGGGGTGGCAACTTAAGCAGAATTGGAAGTTTAAAAATCAGCTTTTTAAATATGAGAATGTAGGGTACATGATTTATTTATACACTTTCTGATACTGGCAGACTGCTTGGGGGTTTATAGGATTCCAAATGCTCAAGGCAGCAAGAGTTATTTCTTGCTGCATACATTACAACTCAGTAAACTAAAAGAGGACTGATACAAATATAGAGTACCACTTTTAAGAAGAAGAAAAAATATGTTTACATGACTCTTCTGAGATGATGACATAGAAACAATGTTTCAGGGGATGAGTTCTAAGGATACTGGAGACTTAGGAAGCCACCAGTTTCTTGGTAAGCAACTCACAGATTTACACACAACGTGTAGTACTAATGTTATGCCTGTGTGAATGCTATAGGCCCACAGAAGATTAAAGATTTGTTTTTTCCTCCCAATTCCTCTTAGTATAAAATCATAATTATCTGTCTCATCTTTGTGATCCTAACTAATTCTATTGAGCATTATTGTATTCCAAGATTTGCTTAGTGTGTATTTTCTCACTCAATCCTCATAACTACTCTGCATTTACGAATGTGAGAACCAATGTTTGGAATTACTAAGCTTGAACAAGGAACACAGTCCTAATTACAGTTATGATTTTGTACAGAATGTCCTCTGAATATGAATAGGGTTCAAATCCTATTTTAATTATACGTGTTATTAAGTGTGCTTTACAAATCTCCGTAATTATTGTTTCTAATATCAATAACAATATCTGGCCAAATATCCTGCACTTATCAAATATCTGCCATCTGTTAGAAACTGCCAAAGACAAAAGAAGTGTCATGCACAGTCTTTATCCTCAGAGATAAAAGAATAATTCATCTGAAATCCAGAGCAGCAGGAAGTGGCAAATGAGTCTAGAGATGGGAGAAAGCTAGTGAGATGCTACGTGTGGTAAGCATTGTATTAATAGAATGGGTGGGATTTAAATGGGTAATGATAACAGAGGCGTGTTCCATATAGTAGTATGTATATAGGAAATAATGGGTAACCCAAAATTCCTGAAACAGGAGGGTAATTTTAATGATAAATAGGGCAGAAACTTGAAATATGTAGGTCAGAATTAACACAGAGATATTTAAAAAACAAAGTTAAACAGAATTAATTTTGCCTTAAGCATCAAGAGGTTTTTCTGTTGTAATACATGATGGATCTATGAGGGCAGGACTCTCATGGGCTATATTTGTAGTTCAGATATGTCAGTGCTTGTACCTAAACATTCTGGGAAAGTGAAAATGAAAAGTCATGGTCAGGTGTGAAGAATCTTGTTCAAAAGCCCATCTGGACACAATGTTTTCTGAGGTAAGAATTAGGAAAGAG